>JAGGNK010010338.1:9878-22768 GCA_017590115.1 Montifringilla adamsi
GGGGGGGGGCAGGGTCTGAGCAAGGGAGGGGCTTCCTGATGGAAGGGGAGGGTCCAGATGTAGGGGCAGAGCCAGACACAGGGGTGGGGCCCGACACAGGGGAGGGAGAGGGGAAGGGAGGAGGAGGATCACAGGCCCCATTTTGTGTGGCTAAGGCAAGAAAATTTTGGGCCAGATCATTCAAAATGGCAGCTCCGCCCATGAGGCCAGCATAATTTTGAGCCATAGAACTGAATGGGGGAATTGGGCACATAGGTATAGGAAAGAGGGTTAGGTTGGAGCCCAGGGTGGCATGGCCAGTGCCATCCTGAGAAGGGTACAGGAGAGGACTAGAGATGGCAGAAGGCAGGTAGCTCTCCTGCACCTTTAGGCAGTTTCCATCTCCAAAACTGTCCTGAGGGGACAGGGGAACAGGGACAAGGGGGAAGGAACACGACAACTGGGGTAATAACTGGGGTACTGAACTCAACATTTCCCAAATGCCCCCCCAAACCCTCAATCACTTCATAAATAGAAGGAAAAATAGGATAAAACTTTCCAACCCGAAAATTCCCCTCAGATTGCAAGATATATAACTTTTTCCCAACTTTGTCCCAAAACTCAACCAACAAAACTGATTATCATATGATATCTGTAAAATACTTTAAAATCCAGCAAATAAAAGCCTTTAAATCCCTTTTAGAAAATCTAACACCATTTTTAACAAGGGTATCATAAACTTGGAAATAAACTTCCTGCTGCGAGATAATGAATTTTGCTCCCATCTTGCTCTTTCTCCCTCCCACAAGATAAAAATGTGAAAATAAAATAAACATGTGACCTTCACCGCAACATACTCACCACACCGGTTGGCCAAAAGAAAAATCTCGTAGACGTCTCACTGATATGACTGATCCTTGACGATAGAGGGTTGCCGGCCACTTCCTCTGGAAAGTCTCCCAGAAAATTGGGGTTTTTTGCCTCGGGGAAACTGGAACATCCAAATGTGGCTTTTGTCCAGTGGCAGTGGCCACTGGAGATGCTTTCAAGGAGCCCACAGGAGGGCCTCATGTTGGGCACCAATTGTAGCCGCGTGGTAAAAATGGATAGTGTTTTGCTGCTACTTCCCAAAAGCGTCTTCTGAGAAAGCCACCCAGGCAAGTCCGGTCACTCAATCCACACTCACACCACAGATAAGTCAGCAAAGAAAGACGGAAAGGGTCTCTGTATAGAGTTCCAGTCAGGTTTATTGTAGAGTCACACTGAAGGGATTCAGGGACATAGACGAGCAAACAGTGAGTGTCCTGGGTTAAGTATGGGGTCAGGGACCAATGATCTGCAGTCACAGGGGCAGTACAAGGGCAGGGCAAAGGGCAATGACCTATAGGGAAAGGGCAGATTAACATAGTGCTGCAGAGCGCCATGGGAGAAGCCCCTTTCATCTCACCCTAAGCACTGAGGCATCCTCTAAACTGTGGCCGATTTTTCCAAGGCATCACCCTAGAAGTTCCCCTAATAGGCTCAAAGGCCTCCACAGTAAGGCAACAGAGGAAAGGGTGAAAAGATAATAGCAGTTCTTGCATAACCCATTTGTGTATTGGATATAGAAACCTCATTATACATCACCATGTGGTCCAGCTTACCCTGGTTCAGTTGGCATATGATCGTGGTTATGTTTTTTCCATTTACAGGTAATTTTCTAAACATAGGCTCTACAGCTAATGCCATTGTGACTGTTATCAAGTTTGTTGAATGGATCAATTCAGTGAGGAATTCAATGCTTGTAAACCTCTTTTGGAATGTGGGCACATGGCTATATAACTATCACAGCCTAAGCTCATATCCTTGGGGATTCACTAATAATTGTACCTATCGTAGGGGAGAAATGCAGGGGGGTGTTTTTTTCCCAACCCTTCACCTACTTCTTTAGGCCTACCACAACAGCTTTTGAAGGGTTGACATTTCCCCTAGATGCTAAAGATACCATATTGTTGCTGATGTTTTTGCTAAGTTTATTCAATATAGTCCATTCAGCACTTTGAGACAGGGTGAGGTTGCCTTCGATATCTACCCCGAAATCTGCTCCTGAGGCTAGGGATGCTGCCCAGAAACCTGCTGCAGGGGCCAGGGACACTGCCCAGCAGCACACCTGCAGTCAGAGGGAAAGGTGAATAGCGCAGCAGTAGAGCCAACAGACATTACAACTGTTCAGGCTCCAGCCAAACCACAAGAGCAGCCACAGCCAGCAGCAGTTATACCTGTGCAAAGGAGAAAGTATAAAGTCAAATCAGCATGTCCATTTAACGACAATGAGGTACCAGGGCCCCCACAACTAGTGGAGGAACCAGAGCCTAAGATCATTACTGAATCCCTGTCGTTTGACAATCTCTGCAGTCTGCAGAAAGACATTATATGATGTGTGGGCGAGGCCATTCCAGCCTGGTTGATCCGAGTTTGGGACCTTATGGGTGAAGATGTGCAACTTGATGGTATCAAAGCAAGGTTTTTGGGATCTTTGGCTCAGGATGTGGGTGTCGAGCAGGCATTTGTGAGGAAGTCAGGACCCCTTTCTCTCTGGGAGTGGCTTATAACAAGTGTAAGAGAGAGGTTTGATTACAGAGACAACCTGCAAAAGCACCATCATAAAAAGTCCTGGAAGACCATGGAGGAAGGAATCCAACACCTGAGAGAAATGGCACTGTTGGCGGTTGTCCTGGTTTAGAGCAAATTTGGGAGAAAACCTCCAAAGGGGGCCCCTCCAGAAAGCAAACCCACATGGCCCCTCCCCCCAACCAGTTCAGGAAGGATTCCTCAGAGACAACCTGTTTATTTAACAGGCAAAGCACCCCCCAGCACACAAAATGAACAGTACTGGATGACAACACTCTTTCACTGCTCTGAAAAAGATGACAAATTCAGAAAGTCTCTCCTGGGAGTGGTCACTCTGTTATCGGTCCCTCCGGCCCTGGGAATAGCTGCTGCAGGCCACAAGGTGCAAACTCTTGGTGTTTCCTAGGTCCCAGTCCAGAGCAGGCTCAAGTGGTTCCAAGGAAAGGAAAAGAAAAACAGTCCAGGGAAAATTTGGACTGCCTAGCTAAACTAATTAATAAGCAGAAGCAAAAGCAAGAGCAAAGCAGGAGCAAGAGCAAAGTGAAAGCAAAAGCCAAAACAAAAGTAGCTCTAAGTACTGCCCCATCTCTGTGTCCCGCCATCTGTGGGGGAGTGAGCAGGCTGATTTCAGAGCCAGTCTTGAAGGCACAGAACATAATATTCAGCATAAACAGAATAGACGACTGGGGATACAAGCATCATAACATCACTCTAGGACAGCAGTACTTTTTGGAAGGGATGGGCAACCCAATAACCACCCTGACAAGGCCAGGTGCACCTTGCAAATGTGGTGGAGCCTTGGACACCAGGGGTCATCTGAATACTCCAGTTTCATTGCAACAATGCATTTTGAAGAAAACCAAGAGACAGCGAGCTCTGTAGCAAGCAAACTCAGGATGTA
This sequence comes from Montifringilla adamsi, assembly GCA_017590115.1. NCBI lineage: Eukaryota > Metazoa > Chordata > Aves > Passeriformes > Passeridae > Montifringilla > Montifringilla adamsi. The sequence continues at coordinate 13,369 of JAGGNK010010338.1, forward strand.
TGAGTGAACTGGAAAAAGCAATTTTGAGTATTTCAGCATCAATCAAAATAATTGGCAAACTGCAAGCACTCTATGGACAATACAAAAAGAAGTACCAGAAATCAGGTGTTAATATCTGGTTATTAAAATTTTTAGAGAGATGCCTCTACCCAAATTAAAGTGCAAACAAGACCATATGCCAAAGTCAATAGCATGGATTTTATTTAACAATAAATGAGAGCAAGAGAAAGAAAAAGAAATAGAAAAGAGATGGGGGGAGAGAAAGATAGTGACAGAGACAGATTAAGTAGAAAATATCACTATTCCATGGGTCCCAATGGCATCCTGTTGATCCTTTCCATCTGGTCTTGTTGGTGGTGAGGGTCCCCCCAAAAACATAGAGTTCAATGGATTAATATATGTTTGGGCCAGGTGAGAAAGACTAGGTATCTCCCCTGGGGGGGGGGGAGGAGGGGCAGGTTTGACACTGTCTCTTGCAGCAGACTCGGGATCTGTTGTATCACTTTGCATCACATGCAGTCATCTGGTGCAAGGCCTCAGTAATGAGTCGGTGTTGGGAAGGATGAAAGTTTGACAAGAAAGTCTCACAGATATGTATGCTTGGCAGAAAGATTTTTGACTGTAGAATCTGAAGAAGGAATAGAAAGGAAAGCAAGTTTTGATATAGAAGAAAAGAATTGCTGAGCCAGTCTTACTGGATAACTAAGAAGGCATAGGGTATGTTATTTAGAAGGGCGTTTTGTTGAGGCGAACACCCCATGTGTGGAGACACGAGGCTTGACTCCATTTCTCAGAAGGCTGATTTATTAGATATTTTACTAAAATACTACATTAAAACTATACTAAAAGAACAGAGAGAAAAGAAAGATCAGAAGGCTACAAAGAACAAGAATAGAATAGAATGCATAACAAAATCCTGTGACTGCTCACAGCCTTGACACAGGTGGCTGTGATTGGTCATCAAGTGAAAACAATCCACATGGACCAATGGAAGATGCACCTGTTGCATTCCACAGCAGCAGATAGTTATTGTTTACATTTCTTTCCTGAGGCTCCCAGCTCCTCACGAGGGAAAAAATCCTATGAAAGGATTTTTAATAAAATATCATAGCTACAGGGTTTTATGGCTTAGAGCAAAGGATAAACCCACTTCAAACAAGATGTTTTTACCAAGCAGAAAGATACCATAGGCAAACAAACGTGCCAATGTTGCGAGTAGAAAAAAGGTCTCAGAATTTTCCACTGTAAGAAAACTGAAAAACAACTTCTAGCTTAAACTGTAGCATACTAACTTTTAGTGATTGGAGAATAGTAACATGAATATGGTAATTATAGTAGTTATAATAGGCTATAGGTAAAAGTTAAGGTATAGATTGGTTCTTCTGTATTAAGATGCTCAGCAAAGAAAAGTATATAATGCATTGTAACCAAAACTAAAGGGTCTTCAGGTTTGTCTGCAGCTGGAGCTGACAGCTATAGGCACAGGTTCTGTCGCCCACGACCCTGGACTGCTGTAACATCTTGGATACAATAAACTGCATTTTGAAGAGCCGCCTGGAGTCCCACATCTCTCATTACAGCTCTTACATCTGGGGGCACTTTTGGGGTCTTTGATGGATTATGACAACTCCTTAACTGCCTCTCAGGTGAATGCCCCATGGATGTGGCCTTCCCAGGGTGGGGGGTTTTACAGCTGAGCCAGTTTGTGTAACACAGGATGAGTGTTCATTGCCTCTGACCAGAGTTTACACCACACACCCAAAGCTCTCCTCCTCCCTCCTTCGTTGGGGGGGTGTGTGCAAACCTGGCCTCAGCAGATGAGCCTGTGGGCTATGGCTTCCCCCACCCCAAACCCAGCCAGGGATGATTTTCAAGATAGCTGCTGGGTTTGGCTTTCTTGTGGATGCATACTTCTCCCTCAGTCTTGTTTACTTCTCCCTAGACCTGAGATAATTGGACAACAGTGTCACCTTTATCGTATCTCAAGTTCCCTTAGGCAGCTTAGCTCACAGTCCAAAGTTCCAGTCAGGAGGCATATTCAGGGAGCGGTGGGCATTGGCAGTCACAGCTTCTTTATAGAGTTTTGCCATAATGGGCAATTGGTCCTTCATAACAATATTTAAGCCATTAACTGTTGGGGTGCATGAGACAGAGAGTACTTTGGACCTTATTAGCATAAGAGATTTGATAGACAAAATGCCTTGAGAAAAGCAAATGGAACTTTGAAAATTAGATCTAGATAGCAAGAAGATTTAACCAGACAAGTTTACTGGAAAAAGGAAATCCTATTAAACTCTGCAAGCGAGAGATGTTGTTATATGCATAAGTTTGTGTATGTGATTTTAACCTAATCATTGTAGTACACATTACTAGTCTCCCTAAAATAGTATATAAGCGCTTGTATCCCACAATAAAATCAGATTCTGATCACCGAGTCAGTCTCCCTGTCTCTCTCCATCGCTGACAATTAACCATAAATTTCAGTCTCTGACATCAGCAAGATATCAACTCAGAACTGAATGACTTTAGATATCATGTTGGCCTCACAAAGGGGAGTCTGTACCTTAATAAACGCTATTCACTGTCTATGTATTGATCAAACTCAGAAAGTAGTGACTAATTTGGAAACAATTGAGAAGAACTTAGTCTTACATGAAATACAAAAGGATAATACTTCCTAAGGATTTCAAGAGTTGTTGGAAAAGATCTTGTGTTAGGTTGCTTGTGGAGGGGGTGTGGGGCAAGGAGACAGAGACACTCACCCCCATGTTTGTGTGGCACAGAGACCGTTTATTCCCCCAACTACCCTTTATAAAGACTTTTGAAAGACCTGGTCTGGATATTTTCATTGGTCCGAACTCCACACCCCTTCGGGTCCTGGGCCACTGAAATGCCTGCAGTCTTATGAGAGATCTGATAGGCCGAAACCCTTGTTATTCAGCCCAGGGGCTGGTAATGTGACACGAACAATCTTGGTTTCTAGACCTATCTCAGTGGGTCAAATGAATTATAGTGACTGTAATGATAGTGATTAGTCTTTGTATGCATTTATGTGATGCTGCATAATGATTCAATGTGTACCCTTAGTTGCTAACTTTTTTACTAATGTTTGTAACCCAAAATATTATAAAGCTTTTAAGTGAGCCTTGCTGAAAATGTCAACAAGTCTCAAAGGAGGGAAATATTGGGAAAATCTTTAATTTTGACAATTAGTGTTTAAGTCTTGTGAATTCCATTAGCTTTAACAGACAGTTCTTAGTCCTGTGTTCACACCTATCAGTAATTAATGTGTGCAAGTGGATATCTTAGCCTTGAAACTAAAGTCTGTGAGCCTGAGCAATGCTGATAAGAAGGTATATCTTGGCCAGGCCACATTGCTGGGATGCATTCAAGAAGAAGAAACTGGGTTTTTGAGGATTGTTGTTGTAGTTGAGACAGTCATAGTTGAGACAGAGACAATACAAAACAACACACTCCATTTTCAGAAGGCTTCAAACCCCCTTTTATTCCAGCGTGCATGCTTTTTATATATTCTAAAAAACTCCTAAGTTTACACTTTACTCATTGGTCAGAAGAAACAAACAACATGCTCATTGGAACAGACAGTTGCAGGTTTCTCTTATTTATCCTTCTCTCTTTCCTGGTTTCCATGTCAATGATCTTGGCAGGAAACTCCTGGAACGGTAAACATAGATTCTCCCATCAAACTTCTCTCTAGCTCAGAGAAGTTGCTGCAAAACCTCTTCCACAATTTCCCCTATTTTTGTATTTGAACCACAAACACAACTGCTAAGGACTTTTGCAGGGCCCTTGCAAAAATCCAAGCAGTCAGGGGAAACACAAAACAATGATGACAACCACCAGCAAAATTAAGTCCACCTTCCAACAATACTCCAAACCATTCAGCAATATCCCAACTTAAAAAGAAACCACTCAACCATTTCCCTCCTTCATTCACCTGCAAATTACTAACTTCTTCCTTCAAAACTCCTGTGAACTGATCCACTATGATTTAACAAGCCCATACAACACATACCCTCAAAATCTTGATGTTCATAACCATGCACCAACAATAAAGATGCACCAACAAGGCACATAGAAAATGAATTTTCAAATGCTGTTACAGAACCCGCAGTCCCTTAATGACACATTTACGGCAGGATGACACTTTCACTTTTAGTTGAATAGATTTTTCTCCACACAGAATTAGAGACCAAGTCATCTTGCCTAGTCAGCACTTATAACTAAGTAGCATCCATTTAACTTTACAACTGGTTGCTCTGTCTTAATGGGCAACTAACCTAATTGTTCAAAGTGTGGAACCTTCACTACTAATTCAACACCGCTATGCAAAGGCAACACTTCTCCCCTAGGTACATTAAATTCCTTTATTTTGGGACCGTCAGTGCCATGCAAAGGGAAATGGTACAAGACACATTACTCAGCACTACCAATCTCTCTGTCAAAAAATACAAAGAACTAAAGTAAAGGTAACATCCACCAATTTAAATTTGAGTCTTCAGCAGGAGTCAATATCCCCATTTGCTCTGCCTTGAATTATCATCTTCACAGCATGTTCTTTGAGGGTCCATGCTTCAATACACCTAGTGGCCAATGTCACCCACTCATTCTACTTCACCTGTGAAACCACCCATCCTGTTCCTTCCTATATACTCCAAATAAGCCTTAGCACAAAGAGCAAAAACCCAACGAGGGCCATTCTCTGTCAGAACACACATCCCTTCCTTCACATTATTAATTCCACTGAGTCAGTCCACCTTCCAGTAATCAAATCTTTAACCCATACCTGTAGCAGGCCCAGGGCCTACAAGGCCTCCTTGGAGGTCAGAAGCCTGAGCAAGGAAATGCCAAGTCATGATGACTAGGGCCTTAGAAGCCCCTCTCTTCCGCCTTTCGGACCCTGCTTATCTCTCTGTAAGCCTATAGGTCACTTTCCCCTGACCCTTGCTATTGGACAATTTCCAAAACCCCTGTAGGGTATAAAAACCCCTAATTCTGCCTGGTTCGGCAGAAGAGCTGTCACTGAGAACCTTCGTGGAAGACCCTAATAAAGAATTCTTCAGAACTTCACACAGCCTTCTCCTTTCTCTCCCTGCGTCTGCTTACGGCCACAAGCAAGCCAAAGAGCTGATAATCACACAGAGCTGATAATCACTAAAGAGCTGAAATCGCTTAAGCTTGCTTGGCTGCCTGCAGCTGGGAATGGCTTGAGAGATTGGACCTGGTCTGAGCCTCCACTGAGTTATCCTGGCCACAGCACCCCACCAGGCTCAGCCTGGCTGGAACTTGCCGTGATGCATACCTTAATATTTTTATGAACATTTGACTATTTAGAATTCAAAGAAGAAAAATTATAGAATACAGGAGACAATTGTAAATTAGATAAAGGACATAAAAATGTTTCCCACATAAACAACTTTATCTCATCTCACTTAAGGTAACTCCCTATACATTCCCCGTTTTTATTTTTAAACCTGGCACTTCAAAACACCATGAGCGCATTCAAAAATTACTTGGCCTATTGAAATATGGGGAGTGATCAACACCCCAGGGACGAAAAAATGTCTGCAGTTTTTGTGAAACATATGCCGGGTCATTATCCATATTTATATGTGATGAAACACCTAAAATAGAAAAGGCATGACAAAAATGATGAATAGCATCCCAAGCTGCTTTACCTGCCAATGCTAATGCAACCATGGCGTGAGAAAATATGTCAATTGTAGCATAAACAGACTTTAAATGGCCAAACTCAGACATTTTTATAACATCTGTTTGCCATTCTTACAAAGGGAGTAGGTCTCTAGGACTGGTACCATAACATTATGAAATATGAGTCATATGCCAATCAGGACAAGAAGAAATAATTGATTTTGCTTCACTTTGTGGCAAATTATTGCCATAGTGCCTATGCACCTTGGTGAAAAAGTTGATGAGATAGCACATTAGGTACCGTTTATTACTGCCAAAGCAGCCTCAAGGGAATCCACATCGACCAATTAGAAGACCCTTCTTGAATCATAAATTCATATTCCCAGTGATCATCCTTTTTCCAGGCTACAGCTGCTTTTCCAGTTTTCCCTGATCCACCTGTAAAAACTGTTGTACCTTCCACTGGAAGAGGAGAACAAAATTGTTTCCCCTAAAAAGGAATGTCTCTAATCAAAGTCAAAATAGGATGAGAAGGTAAACTATACATTTTTTAACCTGTAAAATAAGATAAAGCAGATTTCAATTCATGATTATTTTGAAAACACCATTCAAAATGCTATTTTTATACAGATATAGCAATAGTTACAGGATCATGGCCTAAGGTTTTATGACAACATCTGCGAACTTTGATAATGATATCTGCAAAAAACTCAAAAAGTCTTAAAGCTGTTTTTCGGGATCTGAAAGATAAATATATCCATTCCAAAATATACAATTTATCTTCCTAATCATCATTCCATTGACACAATATTCCACATGGTATTTTTGTTCTTTCAAAATAAATAATTACACACAAATAAAAGTATTTATCCTGTTAACATGTTTGCATGTCAAAGCTAATCCAACTTCTTCCATGATCCTTTCTTTTTACTGCATCAATCAAATATCTCTCATCAGTAGAAGAAATAATTCCTGACAATAATTCAAAGATTGCATTTGATGATTAGTTATCCCTAAATATTACCTAATCCAACCTATTGCATCAACCAATTTTTATACATCAGTAACAGTTTTAACTTCAATATCTAATTTTACAGGTTGAGACATAATCCGAGTATTGGTTATTATCAAACCCAAATATTTCCAAGGCATCTATTTTCATACTTTCTCTGGGGCAATAACTAAACCCAAAAGTTTTCAAATTTGTTACAGCACATTGTTCAAGATCTGACAACTGTTGTTTATTATCAGAAGCAAACAAGGTATCATCCACGTAATGATTGCAATAGCAATTACTAAATTGCTCTCGCACCTTTGATAAGGCCTGTGCCACAAACCATTAGAACTTTCCATTGATATCTTTTATAAGGTTCAACATGATTTAAAGAGGGCATGCAAAAGTCTCCATTTTCCTGATTTCTTTTTTATCACCAAAACAGGGGTATTCCATGAACTAAATGACTCTTCAGTATGTCCAGCTTACAGCTGTTCTGCTACTAATGCTTGCAGGGCAATAAGTTTTTCAATAGGAATGTGCCACTGGTCAATCCAGACAGGTTTATCTGTCAACCATGTCAAGGTTACAACTGGACATTTGAGGCCTTGCATCACTATAGTCCCTACTAAAATTCTGTAGTAATTTTAACACCCCATTAGGATAAACAATCTCGATCCCATAAATTACATGGGGCATTGGCAACATAAGGCCTGATGTTAGCTTGTTGGCCATCAGCATTTTTTACATTAATCACAAGGGCAGACAGACCACCTGTAGTAGAGCCACCCAGCCCCATGATTCCAAAACCTGCTTGAGTGAGAGGCCATAATTGAGGCCAAGAAAGGTTGTGAAGTTATAATTACATCTGATCCCATGCTAATCAAACCTTTTATTATTATGGTCTCTGGATGATGCCCCTTGGCTGTAATGATGAATTCCTTTTCCGAGTGTTGATCTGTCACTTTTTGAGTCCGAAATACTTGAGGTGGTCCTGTAGATCCAAGACCTCCTATACCATGACTCCGATTCACTGCAATTGGAACATAACTCACAAAAAGAACAAGTTGAACAATACAAATTCCTTTTTGAATAGTAACAGGGGGTTCACTAACAGATACCATAGCATAAATTTGTCCCATTAATCAGAATCCATAATGCCTAAATGTACATTAATGCCTTAAATAATATACAAATATCAAATACATTACATACACTGATTGTGAAAAACACCATTCACTTGTGTTAAAATTTTACAAGTTTAATAGTAATGAAAACAGTAATAAAATTAGTAATAAAAATTAGGACAATAAGAGACAACAAAAAGCAAAGAATTATGGATGTCTGGGTGCCAGGCATTCTGCCAAAAGGCACACCTTGCTAAGAAAGGATTACCCCTTAAAAGCAATAGCTTATTGCATATTCATCTATCTCATACATGATTCAAACATTCCTTTCACACTAGGGTGTTTCTGCTTAATTTTAGCTTCCCCCCCTCATCTTGTAAATCAATCTTTTTGGTTCCTCAAAGTCTGGGCTTTCCTGATAAGGAGGCAATAATTCTTTTATTGGGATCTTGTTGCCTGTTTCCTGTTATCTCTATCCAGAGAGGATAATGCAAAGAATTTCTTGGTTATCTTTTCCATTCTTTGGGCTAGTTACAAACAGTATCTTACATCACATAGTTTCTATTTTAATATTATGCTATAGCCTAAAAACTATATTTACCACACTACTTAAAAGATATTAATACAGCATAACTTTCCAACATAACACATATAGTATTCATTTTAATATTTGCGAAGAGACAATCATATAATATGCATTTTTCACACTGTAATATATAGGTAATTCATGCTTATGTGGAATATGAAATGGATAGTATGTTATAATGTTTAAAAGAAATATTTGAGAGTGTTTTCAAATCCACATGTGGGAACGGAGGAATTGCCTCATACTATGAGGCTGCAGCATACCATTGCAAAACTGCAGACCACAGCAAGGAGAGGCCTAATTTGCAATCAAAAGAACCTAGCTCGGGTGGAGACTCAGAGAACACTTGGATGATAAAACCAACTCCCAAAGCTGACATTTTAAATTGAACTACTTCCTCACCCTCCCCCCTAAACAGCTCGAATCACCCCCCGAGATAGCCCCTGCACAAGCTCTAACACCTCAAACAGAGTCAACAATCCTCACCCTCCAATCAACAACCCCACCCCATCTGAATAGAACAAAGCCGCCCCACTAAAATCTGACTGAACTGACAACAGACCCCCACTATTCACCGCCCCCTCATCCACCAACAGCCCTAACACACCCCCCACAACAAGCCCCACCATAACAACTAAGCCCATCCTAAAACCATAACCAACAACTCCTCAACTAGCCCAAGCCTCGGGATAAGGATCTGCCACCAGTGACACCGAATAAACAAACACCACCAATATTCCCCCTAAATAAACCATAAAAAGCACTAGAGATACAAAAGAGACCCCCAAACTTACCAACCAACCACACCCTGCAACAGCCGCCACAACTAACCTTAACACCCCATAATAAGGGGAAGGGTTAGACCCAACTGCCAACCCCCCTAAAACAAAGCACAGTCCCAAAAATAAAACAAATTCTATCATAAATTCCTGCTCGGCCTCTCTCCGAGATCTACGGCCTGAAAAACCATCGTTACAAAACTTTAACTACAGGAATGCCTCACTCCATTCATCCCTTCCA
>JAGGNK010010338.1:22873-36104 GCA_017590115.1 Montifringilla adamsi
CCCCCCCCCCCCCCCCCCTTTCCCCCCCACATGTTTTCTTCATGCTTTTCAGGGTATGTACAATATGCATTGCACTCTTTGCCACATCAGACAGACTATGAAATGTAGGATGTCCCACATCATATGCTATGGCACTCCACAAAAAGCCCAAACATTATCTCCTAAATGGATGATACATGGACAGTAACACCACCAGACACATTCTTGCTTCAGGTACCATACAGCCCAAGTGATCCTACCCAAGACCAAACCACAATCGTTACCCACAGACCCAGGGACTTACCACTATACACCACCTCCACTCTCATGAACGAGGAATGTCACAGTACACCTTTGAATTCTCGAAGTCTACCGGGTTCGCCCACCTCCTAGGCGCTATTCTTAACCTACAGCTTTCAAGCACTCCCAAGCCAGAGGACCAGGTTATCTATTGATCACGCTTCTCACGAGAACCGAGCTACTCAACGTTATAGGTGATTTAGTTTATTGGCTTCAGGCGCATACTTTCCCCCTAACCACCGAGTTCACCTTGCTCTTTTGCGCTATTGGTTATAACTTCAGGGCCATAACTTGTCCTAAACCTCCTTACTTGCTCTTCACAAATACAAGCACTAAGATCAAGATAGCAGAAGCTATCAGGGGACTTGCATCTGAATACCAGATTCCCTTAACTCTACTGTCAGCGTTTATCGCCTGCCAGGAACTGCATTGTCCAGTCCGACCTGGAGGAAGAAGATGACATGAATATGTCTGGCTAGCTTTCATTGCTGGCCAGGAACTACATTCTCCAATCCAACTCGAAGAAAAGAGGCAACATGAATATGTTTGACTATGAAAAGAACAAGAGAGACTCTGCCTCGGGGCCACAAAAAAGGTATAAAGCCTGACTCCACCAGACTGCCTTGAACAGAGGGGTTCCGATGTGATAGAGGTCGGATCACGGTTCAGCCAGTGTCGATTCCCGGGGTCAACGCTGTCCCTTTTTATTGTGGCTGTCAAGATGGTATATCGGTAGCGCAATAAATTCAATATTTTTTGATTATTAATTTGGCTTGATCAGTTTTTATCTATAACAACACTGATGATATAAGTTTTTAAACTAAGCATTTCGTTTTTACAATATTCATTAATGTTCCTTTTAGATTTTTTGGTACTGTTTTTTATCAGACTCTAGAATCTAAAGATTGTTTCTTATTAAATTTCTAAATTTTTCTACTCTTTGAAACTTGCTGACAGTAGACTAAGTACTGATTTTAAGCAAATATCTCGAGCTATAGGAAAGTCCTCTCTCTAATTTCAGGCTGTCTCTTTACTACATTAAGTTAGTGTCATGGATTGACACTGGCACAGTGCCAGTGCCCCCCATGAAAGGTGTATCCCCCACTGTGACATAAAAAATTGGAAATAGAAACTGCTGAGAAAGTTTATGAATATGCATGAATATGATCAATAAATACCAACAAGCCCACCAATCAGTGTGCAGTTGGAGGGGAAAACCCCCACCACTGTACCCAAAGCTGTTTTTGCTCATACATTACCATATTAATTAACAAATTGAATTACTGCTTGATATATTGGCTGAGTCAAGCTTCTCATTACTAACACCCACACCTGTGGCACCCAGTCCTGGGTGCCGGCAGCCGCTCGGTGCAGGGTGGGGAAGGAGAAGGGCAGAGGCTCCTCCAGGAGATCTTATCACCGGCTTTTCAGAGAACAAAGAATACAGAGTTAATTAATCCATTCCTCTGTTCAGTTCGGGAGGGAGTAGAGGGACAGACGACTGATGGGGGGGTGGGAAGGGAGGGTCAAACAGCTCACCTTGTTCTTCAGTTTGTCTCTTCTATGAATGGATTTCAGCAGAAGTAATATATTTTAACTTAGCATTCGGTCGATTAATTGCTGTGCCAAAGAAAGGCACACAGGCTGTGAAAAACACCAATCACTTGTTTTTAAAACTTTAAAAGTTTAATACTAATTAAATGGTTATAAAAATAGTAATATAATCAGAGTAATAAAAATTTGGACAATTAGGATTTAGGACAATACGAGACAATAAAAACAAAGAGTTGCGGACAGTCCGGGTACCTCTTTCTGGGCAAAATAAGCCCGAAAAAGGACACATGTTAACAGAGGATTAATCTTTAAAAGCAATAACCTGTTGCATATTCATACATCTCATACATGATGCATAAATTCCATTCAAACAAAGGATTCTGTCTGGTCAGTGTCAACTTCTTCTGAATCCTAACGGTGTCTTCAGGGCTGAGAGAGGCGGGAAAAAGTTTCTTCTGATAAGAGAGCAATAAATTCTTTTTCTCTGAAAGATTTAGGTGTCCTGTGGCTGCTATCTTGGTGGGAGTCCTCTCTTTTAAAAAAGTATCTTACATAGCATAGTTTCTATTTTAACATTATGTTATAACTTAAAACTATATTTTCCTTAAGAAAATTAATACAGCATAACTTTCTAACATAACACATATAATATTTATTCTAATATTTGCGAAAAGCCAATCATAAAATACGCATTTTTCACACAGGCTTAACACAGTCCTTCAGAGACACACCGAGGAGCACCACCAGCCTGTCTCCCATGATAACAGACCCTGGAGAAAACCCCACAAAAGCAACTCCAGCAGACTCCTCAGGGAAAAACACACTCTCAAGCTGAATCCCATCTTTCTGCTGTTCCCCATTGTGAAAAACACATTTAGTCTCCTGTGAAAATTTAAAAAGTTTAATAAAGGACAATAGGAGACAAGGACCATAGAACAAAGCTTATTATGGCCGGGTGCATCTTGGCACTCAGCCAAAACCACACTGCTACCTTCAGGGATACCCTTTAAATACCTTTTCCATTACATCAGCCTGTTGCATATTCATAGACGCTTATGCATATCCATAAACTAGTTTACATTTTCCAGGAACTATTTTACATGGCCCCTCCTCAGGTCCGCCTTTTTAGAGCATGTGTGTTTCTTGGCTGTGGTTTTGGCTCCTTCTCCTTATTGCCTCCAGTTTGGGCCTTGGTCCATGCTTTCTTCAGATGGTGAGTGCTGATAGTTGGCATATCTGTAGCAGGTGTCCTCATCCTATGTTCATTGGATGTTATCCCATCCAAGCAAGCATTTTAACACAAGCATAGCTATTTCACTACTATGTCTAAGCTTAATTAACAGTAGAAATGCAAACTATATCTTTATACCAAAGTTACTTTAACATCACACATATAAAATCCATTTTAATATTTGCAAAAAGCCAATATTATAATATGTATCTATAACACCCATCAACTCCCATTTCTTGTTCTATCTTCCATATTCTGACACTTAAAGGCAGTACTGGCATCAGTTTCAAAGTCCTATGATTTTTCTACAGCAACTCACCACGAATAGCATAATTAAAAGCTTGGAAAACCTTCTTCTTCAGCAAAATATTAAAGCAGTTTATCTTCCCTTATTAACTGATTCTCCATTATGTTCCTCAGTGGCTCACCCTTATCCCAGGTGTAGAAGTTAAGTCCGGACCTACAGCAGCTCCCTACACTGCTTTATGCTTCACTGGAGCTCCCCGTCTCCCCCAGTGGCTCACCTGCATTCCAGGTGTCAAAATCCATCTCGTCCAGACTGGCAGCATCTCCCTGCTGCTCTCAAAAGCTACACTGGGCCCTGTCTCCTGCTGCGCCTTGCCCCACAGCCCAATTGTCGCAGCTCTCCTGGCTGCCAGCAGCCCTTCTCAGCTGTCCCCCCATCACCTCAGCAGTCACCATTTGTCATAGTTGAGACAGAGACAATACAAAACAACACACTCCATTTTCAGAAGGCTTCAAACCCCTTTTTATTTCTAACATGCATATATTCTTAAAAAACTCCTAAGTTTACACTTTACTCATTGGTCAGAAGAAACAAACAAAGGGCTCATTGGAACAGACAGTTGCAGGTTTCTTTTACTTATCCTTCTCTCTTTCCTGGTTTCCATGTCAACAATCTTGGCAGGAAACTCCTTGAGGGGTAAACATGGATCCTCCCATAGAACTTCTCTCTGGCTCAGAGAAGTCACTCCAAAATCTCTTCCACAGATTTTGACCATGAAAGGATAACTTGCGGAATGAGATGTTCCCAAAAATGACCACCAGAGACCCTCAAGAGACCCCCACTCTAATGTAAATGAGTTCCAAGAAGTGATTAAAAAAGTAAAAGAATTCACAGGAATGTTTGGCATATATGTATGAGTTTAAGGAAATATAAGGAATATGTATTAGCTACATAGGTATAAACTAGTCTTTTAACTATCTGTGGTACATGTGTTAGGAGGAGATATCCCTTGCATGCCTGGTGCCAAAAATAAAGTCATGCTGCTTTCTAACACTACTAATGACACACAGAGAGACTCTAAAACTCAAAGACAAAATGAGTTTTAAAGTAGGTATGATTTATTCGGCCGGATGCATGCGGGATACCTCCACAAAGACATGTGTGCCCCCTGTTCACTCACATTTTCTTTTATCCTCTAGAATGTTACATATGCATCAAGTTTCACAATAGATAATTTCCTGGCTCCCCTCCCTCTCTGCTTTGTATGCTAATCATCTTATCAGCCCTTTGTGCCTGTGCAATTTTCTCTGGTGGTCATCTCGGGGGTCTCGGGGGTTGTAGGGAATGAAGTAAAATTGTCTTCCTCAGGGTTGACTTTCTGACCCCACTGCCTTGCACATGCTTACTGATCTTTTGGCCACTGTCCAAGGCAGGAGTCCAGATTCATCTGGTTTCAGGGGCTCAAGGAGCCTCAGTATCTCAGTATCCTTGCATACTGTATCCTGTTCTTGATAAACATCCTTCCCCATCCTTGCATTCTTTCTTGCTGTTTTGCACGTAGTCCTTTCCTTTCTCATGCAACCAAGGATGCAGCAAATATTAAGCAATGTCCATCATCTATGTGCCTATTCTTAATCAATACCTTCTAATTTCTGTGATTGATATATATCCTCTAGTTTCTGACCCCATGTTTCACTAAGAGTGTTAGAGTGTTTTATTCCAGATTTTTGGTGACATGGGCAAGAGCTGATGTAATCCAGAAAACGGAAATTATGTAGAGTTATTATTTTGCCACTGTATGCTTGACCAACCTCCATAAATGCTGTAAAACGTTAATGTGCTATTTCTCAACTTAGTTTACAATGGAATTTTTTCAATTATGTCAAATTATAAATAGGTAAATTTAACATTTGACACAGCCACACTATAGGAATACAGCTGAAGAGCAGGATTCAGAGCACTGCTCAACTCATGACTGAAGTGGATGTGCTAAGTCTAGTGGGCCACAAGCTCTGGCAAGTCAAGGCAGAACCCTGAATGAGGAAGCAAAAGGTGTGTTTGGTATGCTTTATTTGAGAGAAATCATGTAGGACCGTACATGCCTGTGCGGGTTTGAGCAAAGCTATGATTTAGCAATGTTACTAAGAAACATGATTGTTGCTAATTTTAGCTATAACTGAAAAGGTATATATATACTGAGCTTTTGGAATCAATAAAATTGGCTTCATGCTTGCATCAAGCCAACGTCCCATCTCTGTCATTTGCCGACACCAGACTACAAACCATTGCTTCTATGGAAAATTACTTCAGAACAAAATGTCACAATGATTCATATGGAAGCTGCTTCCTTCTTCAATCAGCAAAGATTTTGGGCAGGAAGAACCTTAGGTACATACAGTATGCCTTGCAGTCCTCATTCTTGCTGGAGTCCCCATGGGTTGCCCGTGTGAGAACACAGCATAGGTCCATTCTGGGGGAAGAGGGAGAGCACATCTGCATCTCACCCAGGTACAGGATTGGGATGCAGCTGCAACATGTCTCCAGGCATACAAGTGACGCCAAAAAGGTTAATTAAATTTCTACTGTGTCCGAGCTTTTTTTTAGCAGAGACACTGTGACTGTGAAGTTTTAGCAGAGAAGACACTTTGTGGACCTTAAGCAGAGAAACAAGGTATGCAAAAATTGCTCCCCAAGCAAGGACATTACAAGATAAAGAGGAGACATCTGGCTCAGGAATGCAGCTACAGCCAAAACAAGGACTGAGTTTGGGAACTTGGGGAACATGGGGAGGGCTTTTATGGTAATGGACAAATTATAATATGCATGTAGTGACTCAATGTTAGCAACACACTTGTAGAAATCGGGGGGGCATGTTAGGAGGCGTTATCCCCATGATGGTCCAGGCACCTGAATAAATGATGCCCTCTTTAAAATTTGTGTTAAAGGAGTTTTATTTTTCCCAGTTTCCAGTAATTTGATGGCAGTAATTGGTGACCCAGATGGGACCTTGGCCTCTGAGCTTCAGCAGATCTGCAGTCAACAGATATCCAGCCGGCACAGAGGAATTCTCACAGAGACCATCTACTGCAGACCATTAAAGGGCTTGAGGCAAGATTCCTGGGCTAAGTAAAGGCATCATTTAAATTATTTAAATCTTGTAAAATAAGGGGTTGGAGTCCCCAATTAGGGTTCAAGTCCCTGTTGGTAAGCTTACTGGAGGAATTAGCATTCCCCGCTGAAGGGTTAGAGCCCTCTTGTCCAGGGTTAAAGTCCCTGAGAAATATTGAGGGTTGGAGTCACTGAGGAGTAGCAGGGGTTGGAGTCTCCAAGGGGTTAAAGTCCCCTGGAAGTGTTGTATCCATCTGAGCCCATAGTTTTGGGAAAGAAAAAAAGAGAGAAGAAAATAATTGTTTTGTGCCACCCCAAATGCTATGCACCTCCCCTTCCTCCCCAGTCATGCTCAGCTGTTCCCTGCAGGGTGCACAGCTGCCACCATCTTGGCTTGGGCAGAAGGGGAAGAAAGACAAATAACACACTTCTAGAAATCAGGGGCCACATTATGAGTTATCCCCTGTGCCACTCCAGGCATCTGAATAAATTAGGCCTTGTTTAACACTAAAATTGGTGTTAAGGAGTTTTATCTTACCTGGGTTTTGGTAATTTGGTGACACAAGCACTCTCATTGCCACTATATAGGCCTATAATGAAACAAAGAGTGGAGGAAACTGGAAAATCTAAGAAAGGATAGTAAAATGTAGAGCTGGAGGAAGAGAAGAATAGCAAATAAATATGGAATATGACCCCAAAGACAGACCCCAAATCAAGAGGACTGTCCATAGCTTTTTCCAGGTTGAAACAGTAGCTGGCCTTGTAAAGGAACCACTCTTAGAAAAAACTATTTTAAACTGCCCTTGTGGTTCTGTCCTTTTTATCCCATGTTAGAACATCAACTGAAAACATCTGGAAGCTTATACCTATGTCTTGGTTTAAAAGACAAATGTCTGCCAAGGAAGGTGGGAACCTGGAATGGAAAGATGACCTTTCCCTCCAAATTATTGTAACCTTGAAATTACAGGGCTTCCAGGGAAAGCCTGGGCAGCCTTTAAGAACATATGTGCTAAAGCAAACCTCCCCTGCCAATATTTCCTGGCTGTGAAAACTTAAAGATACAGTGACAATTTTTTGGCACAAATTATTATCATTATGAGTCACCCCTCCAAGACAACATACCTACTGACAGCAAGTTCATCTTGACTCCTACAGAACTGGAGGTTGAAACCCCCTAAACAATTAAAAAAACCCACAACAAAACAAACCTGAAATCACAGACTGCTAGGAAGTGCAAATTGCAATGTCACACATAGCACTGTGCTTGCCTGATGGGTCAGCAAAGGTAGAGGGATGCAAGTTACTTCATTCTTAGCCACATTGGGAGTTTTTACTGAAACTGTCAATAGTGTATTTAGAACTAGACCATGGAATGTAGCTAAAGCAGTTCCATTGTTGCCTAGAATAGAAAGACAAACTTTCCAAACAATGTTAAGGGTGATAACACAAAGAGCAGTTCTTTAATGAAAGCTTTCAGATGCACAAAATATAGATTTGCACACACACAACATCGTATTTTCACAAATTTTATAATTTAATTAATTAGTATATCTAGAAAGTGCATCCAGTAGCAGACTGGTTGCCCTGGTAACCTTGGGCCTGCCCCTTGGAGTTTCTCCAGGGGCTCTTTGCCCTATATTTTGTTATGTCTCCCAAGTGTGGATACAAAACAGGGTGTCTTTGTTAAAAATTCTTTTCTTGAAAATAAGACTAAACAGAATTTCAAGATGGCATAAATGTGTGAAAAAGGGTAATCTACTATTCTAAAGTGTGAGAAAGTGTTAAAAACTATACAGCTATATATTTAAAATCTACAAAGTTACAAATATATATAAAATATATAAAAAGCTAAAAATCTTTAGGCATCACCACCCAGAGAAAAATAAAGGCAAGTGCTTAACACTGAAGAGCTCTTCATATTATTTATCTGGTTAGAAAACATTTTTAAGTCCTATTTTCACGTAATGTCTTTTAGTAGAAAGTATTTTGCAGTTAATTCCTGAAAAAGGCAACTTCAGTCACATGGTAAATTCTAGACCACAGTATTTCTTCTGAAATAATCTCCCATAGAAAATGGTGGTATATAAAGAGTTGAAGAAGCCAAAGAGCAAGAAAAAAAATGCCCTGACCCTTATGGTACAGCTGCCTTTGAGTGCAGTCTGCCAGTTTCAAGGGTTATACAGTTGCCACTGTGTCTTGGTTTGAAAAGACAGGTGTCTGCTAAGGAAGGCAGGAGCCTCCCTTGGAATGGAAAATGTAACCCCCTTCCCTCCGAATTACTAAAATTTTGACATTAGGGGCTTTCAGGCAAAGATAGGAGAATAGGAATAACAGTTCTTTACAAGTATGTATAACAAGTCAAAACAAAACAACAATAAATATGGCAGCAACAACAAACAGAACCAGAAACCCAGTGACAACCTTCTTGGCCGCAGGCTCTTTCCCCTTTGGTATAGTGATGGTCACAGCCAGCAGGGTCACTGGTGGCATCTGGTGGGCAGGGCAGGCACGATGATACCCCCGTGACTGCAGGGGGTGCTCCAGTGCGAGCTCGGGGAGCACGTGGTAATGGCAGTTTGACTGATATGGGAAGGAATGGAAGAAAAGGCTCACCTCACAAACCTCCTGGGGCAGTCGATGAATGAGCAAAAACCCCCAGGGTGGTGGACGAGATGTATCAGAAGCTCCGCGGCTGTAGCTGGAACTTCGGGACGTCTCGGCAGGCAAAGGGTGCAGGGCTACAGTGTAGCAAAAGCTCAAAGCTGTGCCAAAGAAAACAGTAGGGGCAGGACAGCTGCAGCCCGGTTCCAAGCAAGGCAGGGAGAGGCAGGCTCTGGATCTCAGGCACCCAAGCAGATGGTGAAAAGTCCCTCTTTTAGTGCAGTAGGTGCTCATAAGGTCCCAATTCAGTGGCTGCTTTCACAAGAAGAAGCAGAACCGGGCTGGACTACAGCAGTGGCAGCGAATTCCCTTCCCCAAGCAGCAGCTCCGACCATCCTCCTCCAAAGCCAAAAGCAGAGACGTAGCAGCTGCCCCAGCCCAATTCTCCCTGTATCTCTGCCCTTCTGAGAGAAACCCTCAGATAAGAGAAGTGCAGCCAGATGTCCTCCACCCGACAGCTGCTTCTTTGGTTTTTCTTAAGTACCCAGTCGTTACTGTTTCCTAGCAACTTATGGGACAAAATTCCCTAAGTAAAAAAAGACAAAATGAAAGAACCTAACCCCCAACACACTGTTAAACCTTTTTCTAAATTCTGCCCATTTTTGTTATTGTAGCAAATCTGACCTCATCCTGGTCCCATGCCAGGACCAAAGAATGCTCTATTTACCCACTGCTGATGAAATATCTAAACTCAAAAGGTTTCCATTAGCTGTTTTGAATGGAGGGGAAGAAAAAAGCAGTGCTAGAACAGCAACTTCCAACTGAAATGTGGTTTAAGGTACTCACCAGTTTGTCTCCTCTAAATCAGCGAGTAAAGGCTTCTTTTTCTAGAAGCCCATACTTCTGAATCAGTTTTCTGTCCTTTCAGTTTTAAAAGACTTGGCAGGGAGAAAAGGGACACTTTAAAAGTAGATTTCAGTCCTAACCAAAATCCTGGATGCTAGCAATGGGCTCTTTTCAAGTTATTTACTTATTTATGCTTCTTTTCTTACATTTTTAAAAGGCCAGAAGGGACCATTAAATGGCCAGAAGGAACCATTAGCTTACATAGTTCAACTTCTTGCATACCACACAATTCCAGTGTGTTAAGGACATGCTCGACCAAGAAGCATCTTCTGGGTGCTTTGCTCTTGATCTGAGGATTTCAGATCACCACCTGCCTTGACATTGTCTTACACAGCACGGTGATGTTATAGATGGGTAATGTGATGATTGGCTCTTGCAATTAAGGGATGAATATTGTGTGCATGTTAAGAAAAGTTTTATTGATGTATGGCTATGTTATTGTAGTTGGTTGTTTGGACACCGCCTGTGAATCATTGAGAAAAATGTGTATTTTATGATTGGCTTTTTGCAAGTATTAAAATGAATATTGTATGTGTTATGTTAGAAAGTTATGCTGTATTAATTTTCTTAAGTAGTGTATTAAATATAGTTATAGGTTATAACATAATATTAAAATAGAAACCATGCTATGTACGATTTTTTTTTTTTAAGAAAGGACTCAACGGGGGTCCTTTTTCAGGATTGTGTTGCCCAGAAAAAGGTACCCAGACGTCCGTATCTCTTTGTTTTTATTGTCTCATATTGTCCTAATCTTAATTGTTCAAATTTTATCACTCTAATTTTTATAACCATTTTATTACCAGTAAACTTTTAAAATTTTAAAAACAAGTGATTGGCGTTTTTCACAATTATAGTAGCAGAGGATGGTTAACACTTTGCTGCCGGTGCCTTAGGAGAGTCAGGGTGAGTAAGGCGTGCCCTGCCCAATTTGGCAGCCTCGCTCTGGTTCCCCTGGTGCAACCGACAGATGCAGGTTACAATCGGTGGACAAAGGGAGGCAATAAAACAAAGAGAAGGGGAAAAGGCTCCTTTTCTAAAACCGCGGTAATTGGCCCCCTAAGAGTAGTAGTGCGCATGAAGAAACTGGAAAGGAAAAGGGATTGTTAAGTACTTTTTGGGGGGGCAGGTACAGGGGAATGAATGTGCGTGAATAAGAGGTGGGCTGGTTACACCAGACCTGCTACCCGAGTGTGGAGTCCCCCATGCTGCGGTTCCATCTTTCTGCGAGGAAAACGGCCAGTAAAGAGACGAAGTTAATGTTAAAAGGAGCGAGAGAATCCCCGGGGTAACTGGGACTGGGTCTCAGGGAGGGGTTGGACCCATCGGAGGAAGGGAGCAGAGTTTCCTAGCCCAATCCACTAGGAAACGGGACAAGAGGGGCCCCTGAAAACCTGCTGGGTTGAGGGATTAACATTCCAAGAGCATCTAGGGTTGAGCAGAATTCTGCCGGTTGAGGATATGCCCAAGAGCATCTGGAGTTGGACAGCACAGCTGGACTGAGGGATAAAATTTCCAAGAGCATCTGGGGTTGGACAGCATAGCTGGATTGAGGGATATCCAATAGCACTGGGACTGGCCAGTAACACCTAAAATTGTAATAGGTGATTTGAAAGTAAAAGGTACCTTATTGTTGTCTTGTTGTGTGTGTCCCACAAATAAACCATTGTCCCCTGGGCAGGTGGGGGCTGTGGCTAAGGTATAAGTGACTGGCAAAGAGGCCATTGTTCTCCCTGGCATGTGGAGGGGGCTGTGGCTAAAGAGTGTGAGAGACACGCAGACAGCCTCACAAGTGAACTGGCACCAGAGCCAGGGCCCTTCCAGGAAGCCTGGCAATACTGAAACCCGGAGACCAACCTCAAGGCAAGGGGGGGCCACAGGGACCTGTGATTCCCTGGCGACAGGGATCCACTTTGTGTCCTGAGGGTGTGAAAGAATGTGTGAAAACGAATGAGAAATAAAAGTGAGTGAATGTAGACGAATAAAAGTATATGTAACGTCGATTGTGTATTTTAAGCTTATTTGGGATCCCTGTCACATGATCCTGTCATCGACCAAGGTATGATGAGGGAGGCTAACCCTCACAGCCTTCTCCAAATCTCGGCAGTACAGATCAGAGGTTCTGGTACCCAACGCAGACGTTCCCCAGATAGAGAGAGAAGGTACATCCCACGAGCTGAGTTGTGGTTCTTCCTGTGCAATTGTGGAGAAAACATAAGGAGATGGGACGGAAAGCCAACTGCTGCTCTGGCCCAATGGGTTCGTGAACTGAAGACTCAGAGAAGAAGTTCCAAAAAAGAAGCAGCTCCAGTGGCCCGTAACCAAGCTGCCGTATATGATGATGATGCCAATACTTTTGATCCCCTTGAAGGAACCTCCAAGACATATGCCCAGGGAAAGAAGGATATCCAGGCTTAGAGGGGCCCTGCCCCTGGCCAGGTAGAAGCTAGGAAAAAACGTGTTTTTTAGACAGTGTGAATTCGCTGGCCTGGCACATCTGAACCACAAGAATATAAAGCTTTAGTTGATACTGGTGCGCAGTGCACATTAATCCCATCAAGACATGTGGGGCAGAATCTGTTTCTATTGCTGGTGTGACAGACGGATCACAAGATTTTACTTTGGTGAAAGCTGAGTTGAGCCTGACTAGAAATGAGTAGAAGAAACACCCTATTGTGACTGGCCCAGAGGCCCCATGTATTTTGGGCATAGATTATCTCCGAAGTGGGTATTTCAAATACCCAAAAGGACTCAGATGGGCATTTGGAATAACAACTGCTGTAGAGACAGAGGGTGTCAAGCAATTGAATACCTTGCCTAGACTATCAGAAAACCCATCTGCAGTAGGACTCCTGAAGGTGGAAGAGCAACGAGTGCCGATTGCCACCTCCACAGTGCACCGCCGACAATACAAAACTAATCAAGATGCCATGATCCCCATCCACAAAATGATCCGTGAGCTGGAGAGCCAAAGGGTAGTCAGCAAGACCCACTGACCTTTCAACAGCCCCATCTGGCCTGTGCGTAAATCTGAAGGAGAATGGAAATTGACTGTGGACTACCGTGCATTGAATGAAGTGACTCCACCACTGAGCGCTGCTGTACCAGACATGTTAGAACTCCAGTATGAGCTAGAGTCCAAGGCAGCGAAGTAGTATGCCACTATTGACATTGCCAATGCATTTTTCTCCATTCCGCTGGCAGCAGAATGCAGGCCTCAGTTTGCCTTCACCTGGAGAGGCGTGCAGTACACTTAGAACTGGCTGCCCCAGGAGTAGAAGCACAGTCCTACCATCTGCCATGAACTG
>JAGGNK010010349.1:0-26975 GCA_017590115.1 Montifringilla adamsi
TTCCACTTTCTTTTTTGTGCTGTTTCTATTTAAGGATCTAGCTCTAACTGCTGATTTTCCATGGTGGAGGGGGGTATCCGTCTTCCCCTCTGCTCCTCGAGAGCCCTTTCAGAGCTCAGACTAGCTGGCAGCTCCCCCTTTTCAAAAGAATAGTCCTTGTGGGAAGCAACTCGATCACTTTGTTGAATTACTAACTTCTGCAAATTGTCTACCAAAGCTCTTAATTCCTCCTCTACCGAGGCAGATCCCAAATTATTTTCTTCTTCAGCCTCATCTTCAGATGATGAGTGCATTATTTCCAAAACTTCACTGTCAGCTGCTCCCTTTTTCTGAATACTTTTATTCTTGGGGTTGGCAACTGGAACCTCCGAGGGAGGCTGCTTCCTGACTCTGTATCTCATCTGAGGGTTCTGAGGTTTTGAGTTCCTCTTTGGTTAGTGAAACCGGGCTAGAGGGTCCTGGGCAGCGTGAAGGAACATCTAAAGTAGTTGAAAATAACTTGCTAGCAGGAAATGCCTGTGGCTCAGAATCGGGGCTCGGGGAGAAAGCAACGCAAGCTGCTGCAGCAGCTTTCTTTTCCGCCTTCATCGCCCATAATACCTCTATGATGTTTTTCCACAGGGTAGCATATTTAGATGCCTCTTTAGCCTCATGTCCTCCCGAAGCAATACAGTCCCACAACATGCTGCCCACAGCTTCCCATGTTGATACCTCAAAAGTGACCTGCGCTCCTGGTATGAAGTTTCGTTCCCATGCCCAGTAAATAAGTCTCTTCAGAGTGGAAGCATCATATTTCTGTCCTCTCTTAGAGAGAATATGTTGGAGGAGTTTCTGGACCCCATCTCTTTCATGGTCCGACCCCATTCCTCCCCGGCCGCTCACCTGATCAGGGCAAGATCAATTCTTCTTCACTTGGAGCTCCTTTATTTACCTTTTCTTCTTGCTGGGGCAGCGAGGATACATTCGACCGGCTTCTCCGCCTCCCGAAGGCTGTCGCTGAGCCTCTGCACAGCAGTGAAATAGCCATCTTCGGGTCCCTCTCGTTCGGGGGTCAAAATATTGCAGAGGATCATTAACGGGACATCACGCCATGATCAATATGATCAAGTGAAGCCAATTTATTACAAAAAGCAAGCTATACTTATACTGTTTTCTATTGTTCACGCCTCAAGCTAATACACAATTGGTTAAATCCTTCTTACGCATGCATTTTAATATATCAGTTAATTTTAGTTAATCTTCCTTCTTCAGGCATCTCGCTGAGGTTTTCTTGTCTGCCTTTGCATCCTGGACTGTCTGCTTTCGAGCGTGTTCTTCTCCTTTCATGTCCTTCAAGGGCATGGCAACCTTAGTTTGTATGAAGGCTGGATTGTGCATATGCTGTACATGTCCATTGTCCTGCAAAAAACTCTCAACATTTGCCCAAGATGCAGAAAAAGGGGAACACTATGCAAATCAGTGTTATTCCAAATATGATATAGATGGAAATCTTGTACTGTGAAAAATGCTTCCCAGGGAGGGAAACCACCATGTAAAGATAAAAGTATTAGTAATGATTCAATTACCCAAAATGTCTCTGAAGACAGAGCATTTGGGAAACTTCAGTCAGATCTTATATGTAGGGTCATCAGCTGATTCCCCAATGTTTCAGAGTTTTAGGGACTGTTGATATTGAGTTTGTAACCTTTGTTATTTTTGGTTTCTATAGGTAATACTGATAAGTAGTGATTGTTGTTCATGTTATATGCATGCTTTAAAAAGGTTGTCTTAACCCCTTCAAACGCTTCCTGTTGATAAGTTGATTATATAATGTGAATTCTCAGATTTTTGTGATAAGAATTATTATTAAGATATTGTTGTAGTATTTACAGCCAGCTTTCATGTGTTTTACTATCTCTTTGTGTGATCACCTACAAGACACGTGTCTCTTCAGGATTCTGCCTTTTTGTTTCTTAACTACCCATATGGGTTTTTTTTAATCCAGACTGCCAGTCTCATGGTTTTCTTCAGTTATTATTATAGAAGTACTCCAGCAGAGAGTTCAGTTGTAACATTAACATCTTTTTTTTGGGTTTCAATTTCATACTAGGTAATCAGTCTTTTATTCAGCTGCACTTCCTCCACCTTCACACTCTCAGTGTCCAGATCCAGGCTCACAATCCTGACTGTGACCAAATTCAGATCTCTGAAGAAGAGGTTTGCTGTGCTTGAAGAATCTCTATCCTGAAAGAAACTCCGGAGAGATTCAATTACTTGATGGTTTGATTGGTTTTTAACCTTAAAGTTTCTTATTCATAATTGTTATTTTTAAGAGTCTTATTTTAAAATGTGTTAAGTGATACCTACCAATTAGAGTTCGGGCTCTGGCCAAGCTCTAGCTCTACTTGGATGGAGTGATTGACAATCAACCCAGATGTTTTCTGCATCAAAAAGTATTCAAGTCCTTTTGACTTGGCAACTTGACTATATATGACAGCTGAGCCTATTTTCAGAGGGAGTTTGGAGAAACATGAATCCCAACATGATTTCTCCAGTTTTCTGTTGTTTTAAGGTTTATCAGCTGTTGCAGACTCTGGGATGACAGTTCAAAGTTGTAGTGCTTGGTAATTGAATGATTTTGCCTGTGTTATTGATTATGTGTATTATCTGATTGATTCCTAATTGCTGTTAGTTTTTTCTTTACTACATGCATTGTTTTGCTCTTGATGTTTTCTCGTGTTCATAACCAGAGAATGTTAGTAACAGCAACTTATGTTGATATCTTACATTTCTCTATACAATTTTGCAAAACAGAACTGATCAATCTTTTATTTTCACATCAGGACCCATTCTTCACCTCCAGGATTTTGAGAAAATCCTCCAGTCCCTGTGGGGACGTGGATTTGCTTGTGTTTTAACAGGTACAAAGTCCAGGTGGATTTCAGTGAAGAATGTGAAACTCTATCAAGTGCAAGAAAACGCTGACCACTCCACAAGCAGAGAAGAAGACACACAGATGTGGACTGCACAGAGATTCCAACCCTTGTGTTTTGCCCACAGAAGATTGTGGACTTTGGGTTTCTTCATGGGTGTGGGAATCAATGATGTTGTAGAATTTTTGTTAGATGACGCTTAAGCAAAACATGGGATGTGGTCGAATGCGTGTCTGACAGATGGTTGACAGAATTGTCAATGCAGTGTTCATGGTTCAAACAAGAAGGGGAGTTTGGACCAAATTTCTCCCTGAGGCTCTTTATGAACCTCAAGAATTGGAAATTCTTGGCTCAGTGAAGGTGGATTTCTGTATGGTATTTAGTCTTCCTGGGTCAAAACAAAATAAGGACAAAATAATAGATGTAATCCCAAATCACATTATATATATAGAAATGTGACATCTTGGTGCAATTTCACAGCAAGGATGATCACACTGTCCAACAAGGTTCCATTGCAATTACCGCAAGGAATCTTTTTCATTTGTGGGGACACAATTTGGCCCGCCATCCCATCCAATGTCAAAGGTGGTCCATGCAGCATTGGGAGACTTTCTTTACTGACACCCAACATGACAATGATAAGAGAACAAAGACGTAGTGGGAAAAGATCTGTCAGCCAATACGACCCAACTGTGATGACAATGTTAATACATGGAAAAAAGGCCAGAGATTTATAACAGCTCTGTTTCTGCCGCAGGCAGCTGCAGGAGCGGCCTTGAAGCAATTGGATCTATGGTTGTGTTTGAGGGTCCCAGGACAAGGGAAGAGATGAGAATCTTGACTCCATGTTTCAGAAGGCTGATTTATTATATTATGATATTATACACATTCCACAGCCATCAGATAGTTAATTGTTTACATTTCTTTTCTGAGGCTTCTCAGCTACAATAAGAGAAAAATCCTAGCAAAGGATTTTCATAAAAATATCATGGTCACTGGATCAGATTGGGTGTTGATTGAGTAGGCACTCTCGTGCTACCTCTCACACTGAGCAATTTATTAGCTGATGTTTAGGGTGTGAGACAGGTGACTCTGCAAAACAGAGAGGCACTTGATTATCTTTTGTTAGTGCATGGACATGGATGTGAGGATTTTGAAAGAATGTGTTGCATTAATTTGTCTGATCATTCAAAATCTATTCATGGAAGCATACAACAATTGGAAGACGGAGTGGCCAAACTCAGGGAAGAGAATGGGTCATGGCTGGATGGTGTGTTCAGTTGGTTTAATCTTGCACCAGCATGGAGAGAATTTTTGAAGACAGGTGTGTACATACTGATTGGTGTCGCAGTCCTTTTAATATTTGTGCCATGTCTACTTCGGTGTATCCAATGGATGATGGATGAGGCTGTCAAAGGAGTGTTTTTCATTCAAAGAGAAGGGGGAGACACTACAAAGTGCTTTGCAAAACTACACAGGGCAAATTACCTACCACTTACCCAGCCACAAATTGTTGCGATTAAGCGAGACCACTGTGTTATCCCTGAAACCACTGAACCAGTGCACACCCCTGAAAGGTCTCACAGTTTTCACTGATGGGTCTGGAAAAACAGGAAAAGCCATCGTGACCTGAAAAGATGATAACGGTTGGCAGACACTAGAAGGTCACAATAGTGGATCACCTCAGATACTTGAATTACATGCTGCAGCCATGGCTTTTCAATGTTTTCCTCATGTTCCTTTAAATATTGTGACCAATTCCACCTATGTTGTAGACATCACACAAAGATTGGACCAAGCACTGCTAAAAGAAGTTGATAATGCCACATTATTTGAATTGTTAAAAACTTTATGGCATACAATCCAAGCCAGAACATGTTCTTACTACATTTTGGATATTTGGACTCATACAAACTTGCCAGGCTTTATTGCAGAAGGTAATGCTCGGGTTGATTGGCTAGCCAGCCCTTTCTGGACAGCACCACAGCCAGATATGCTAGCACAAGCAAAAGCATCACATGCCTTTTTCCATCAAGGTGTTTGAACTCTACAACGACAATTCTTGTTAACAAATACAGAGGCAGGCAATATTGTTAACACTTGTGCTGATTGTCAAGGCCACACTGCACCACTGCAGGTGGGGGTTAACCCCATTGGTCTGAGAGCCTTACAAGTTTGGCAAACGGATGTCACACACATTTTGGAATTTGGTCACTTAAAATATGTTCACGTTTCAATGGACACTTTTTCATCTGCTATATCAGCCTCAGTTCACACTGGAGAAAGAAGTCATGATGCCATTGCACATTAGCAACCAGCCTTTGTTGCCCTAGGTATCCCTCACACTATAAAAACTGATAATGGTCCTGCATACATACCACAGAATACTCAACAGTTTTTACAGCTCTGGGGTGTATCCCATCACACATGTATTCCTCATTCCCCTACAGGACAAGCAATTTTTTAATGTGCCCATGGCACTTTAAAGCATGTCCTTAAAAAACAGAAAAGGGGGATGTGTGGTGAGACCCTACAGAGTAGGGTGGCCAAAGCCCTGTACACTTTAAACCATCTAACAATATTGCAAAACTCCCAAAACCCTGTCATCTTAAATAATTTCTTGTCATTACAGTCCTCTAATGACATCCAGTTACCTAAACCTAAGGTATTGGTACAGGACCTCATTATTAACAAATGGGAAGGCCCTTGGGACCTTGTCACTTGGGGACATGGGTATGCATCTATTTCCACAGATGCTGGTATTCAATGGGTACCTGCTTGGTGTATGCAACCTGCTCTATGCTCTGCTCTGGACTACAACCAACAATGCCTCCCTGACGGTCCTACAGCAGATGCCATAGAACAGTGACCAGAACAACCTTCTGTACCAGCTGGATGGAAATCTGAGACCTTTGGAATGACAACTCACCTGTGATTTCACCTGGACCTCAAGAGTCGGACACTTTAAGGACACTACTAGCAAAAGGATATGCTGCCTCTGATAGTTTTAAATGTTACCTCTGATAGTTTTTAAGTTGGTTTGTTTGTAACGTTCAAGTTGTAAGTTTTAAGTAATTAGCCTGCAGCATGCCACCCAGTAACATTGTGCCTTTGATAGCTCCTGGACATGATCGTAAAAATTTTCATGGGACACACCAATAGCTAGAAAGATTAGGCTTGTCGAGTTTAGTGAAGAATTTCATTCTCCTTGTACCGTGTTTATTGTCCTTTCTGCAAGGGGCCTCACAGAAGGATGATAAATACAGCTTTTATATTTTGAAACAGAAAGGGGGGACTATGATGTCACCAGCTGGACTGTGGGCCACACTGAGAGGAGGAGGGATTTGGCTACAGAGAGTGGATGCCAGTCAACCCCTGACAAAAACGTAAGCAGGTAGCTATTATCCAGTGAGCTGAGTGGTAACCAAATGTCATGGATTGACACTGGCACAGTCATAGCCAGTCAGGTTTGAACAATGAGTCTTTTGAATAGCCTATATAAGAGCTGTGCACGCCATTAAAAGCTCTCTCCTGCATTAACTATGTGTTGTCTTGCTGTCTCCCCCAAATGCGACAGCTACAGAGTTTTAGAGTTATACACTAAAGCAGTACTGATCTGAAAAATACAAAAGCTAAAACTTAAGGCATCACAATCATGTGTTCATAAACATCTTTGGAAAATGCCATTACCTGTCTATGGTAATATCATATGTTGGGGGTTGGGTTTTCTTTTCTGTTAATTCCTTATCACCTGTAGAATTTCTTCCCGTAGAGTTGCTAATGGGAACTGATTGCTGGGTTCCGCGGAGATACTGGGGATTCCGGGTGGGGGAAGGGGCTGGGTGCAGCTGCTAGCCCTCTCCCAGTTTTTTTTGGAGGACGGTCGGAGCCTCTGTTCTTGGGGAAAGGAATTCCACTGCTGCTGCCTGAGCCCAGCCCAGAGCTGCTTCTTCTGCTGTGGGGTGAGCCTCTGCTAGTGAGAACAGCCACTGAACTGGGACCTTATTAACACCTACTTCACTAAAAGTGAGATCTATCACCCTCTGCTCAGGTGCCCAGGATCCTGAGCTCAGCTCTCCCTGCCCTGCTGTGAGCCCCTCACCCCCACCTCCCAAGACATCCTGCCGGCCCGGCTTGCTGCTTTCTGAGAGTCCTGCTAGGGGCACTGGAACCTGCTGCCCCAGGGGTTTGTGAAGCAAAGCCTCTCTTCCACCCCTTGCCATCTTCAGACAAAAGCCGCCATTGCCATGTGTTCCCCAAGTCCGCGCCAGAGCGCCCTCTGCAGCCATGTGGGGATCACCACACCTGCCCTGTCCACCGGGACCCTACCAGCATCCCTGCCGGCTGTGACCATAACTACACTAAAGGGGAAAGTGCCACAGTTATTGGGTTCCTGGTTCTGTTTGTTGTTAATGCCAAAGTTGTTGTTGTTTGTTTGCTTTATTATACATACTAGTAAATATCTGTTATTCCTATTCCCGTATAGGGCCTGAGAGCCCCTTAATTTCATGATTCTAATAATTCAGATGGAGGGGGTTTACATTCGCCATTCCAAGGGAGATTTTTTTCTGCCTTCCGTAGCAGACATCTGTCTTGTAAACCAAGATACCATATACCAGGTGAACTTGAACAAGAATGCTATCCTTGCAAATTTGACATTGCTAAAGAAACAATCACTAATGACTTGTACTTCACACCCATAGGGGTTTTTTTAGCTAATGATTTTTTCAAGTTGTTATAGGAATGGCTTGTATTTTCTTTCTGCTAATTCTTTTGTTTTTAAATCATGTGTAACCAATGAAGATATGAATAAATTTTCTGTCCTTCTTCCATTTAAGAGAAGACTGGAAATTTGGGTACCTGTAAATGTGACTCAGACTTGGGAAGGAGAAGACGGACTTTCACAATTGGCTTGACTATTCCAGGAGGAAATCCAAGAGTAAGAAAGTAGTTCACAAATTTATTGGCTGGTTGATCTTTGCCATCATTTCTGCTCTAAGAGTTTTAACCACAGCCTCTGCAGCTGTTGCAGCTTTAACTAATTCCATTCAAACTACCCCACACTGTGGGACAAGCTCTAACCAATATTACAGAAGAGTTACAAACACAAGAGCAAATTGACAAGGAAATAATGACCAGATTAAATGCCTTGGAAAGTGCCCTTTTGTGGACTGGTGAAAGAGTTGAGGCTCAAGAAACCCACATATCTTTACATTGTGTTTGGGAACACATACATAACTCTATGTGTCACTCCTCTTCCATGGGATGAAGCAGAACAAAATTGGGGAACGATCAAAACCCACCTCCAAGTAGCCTTTGATAAAACCCTAAGACAAGATATCCACTCACTTCACACTCAATTAAAATATCAACTCAGAGATTTGCAAACACTGGAGGAACAAAAGGTGCTGACAGACTTAATAAATGATCTTACTTGGCTAAATAAAAAAAATGGTTTTCAGGAATAAATTTACAAGTTTGGGTTTTTATTGGATTAGGTTGTCTGGCAGTGATATCTTTTTAGATTTTTTTCTTGTCCTTTTCAACATAATTAGAGCCGTGAAAGGCACACAAAACTAAGGTATGGTTGCACTTGCTTTGTCCATGATCCCAAAAAATAGAAAAGGGGGAATTGTTGGGGTAACAGGTGTTGGTGTAAGGAAAGAGTTAAACAGAGAGTGCCAGCAGCAGCGTATCTCTGGACAGCATGTACCTGAGACAGAACTGGACAAACAAGTTTCTACTTCTATGTCATCATAGAACTGTACACTCTTCATGCTACCTTCTCTACCATGGCTTTGGAGAGAACAATGGGAAATGTCAAGAGGACAGATTTATGGTAGAACTTTGATTATGTCTGTAAGCTGTAACAAAAAAAAAGCTCTTAGGAGTAAATATATATATATACTGATGCTTCCAAATAAAATCTCAGATTCAGTGTCTCTCTGCTCATGGGTCCCATCCCTTTATGTATCACAGGTCTTGGCTTTCCTCAGGTTTTGACAGTCAAATTAATACTAAGGGTTAAATAAATCTCCCCACACTAAGGATCAAGGAAACCTCTCCTTTTCCTCTGATGTCACATTATGTCACAGTACAAGCTGGCTTGTACTGGGCAATTAATTCACCTATAGATAAGAAACCCAGCCAGCTCCATAAAACCGGCCCCTGGGTTAACTGACAGGAACCTCAACCAATTATGTTCCATCCTAAGCTGCAGACATCTCACTGGTTTGGGAGCTGGGCAGTGTCAAAGATCAGACCAATGAGATATCCAGATGGGGTTTTTCAAACCCCCTTTATAAAGAAGGGCTTGAGGAATAAACGCTTTCTGTTGACACATGAACATCAGGTGAGTGGTTGTCTTGGACTCACTCCCCCCCACATTCACACTCTGGCACCCGTTCTATAGATACATATCTGCAGTTGGAGGAAGAGATTTCCTCCTGCTGGCAAAAGTCACAGACTTCCAACCCTCACCATCATCAGGCCCTCTATTTCCCTACCCAACAAGCAGAGAGTCTGACTGCCCCTCCTTCAGTGAATTTGGAGGTTTAAGCTCCTATCTACAGGGTCTTGAAGATCCAGTTCATCTCTTCCTTATCATCTTTGATGTTGTGCAGTTTATCAACTTCCTCAAACAGCACCTTTAATTGGCAGTACAGGTCCTCAACCAGCATACATCTTCTTCAGGCAAGGACACCATCTTCAACTGCCCCAGCCTCATCAAGAGGCTCCAGTCATTCCTTGCAACTCAAGACTTGGAGAGCTGTATTCTTCCTCTGGAGCGAAATATGAGTTAAGGCCTCTTAATGCTCCAGAAATAGTTGCTGTAGTGGCTGCTGGGGATCTTTCCCTGTAGCACACCATCACCTGAGATGGGTTAATCTTGGCTGACTGCCAGGTACCCATCAAGGCACTTGGTCATTCCCTCTCCTCAATAGGACAAGTGAGAAAATAAGATGGAAAAATCTTCTTGAGGGTCAAGATAAAGGCAGTTTAATAAAGAAAAAAAAAAGTCACATTGTAGTGGGTTGATGCTGGATGAATGCCAGGCACCCACAAAAACCACTCTATCACACCCCTCTGCAGATGGACAGGGAAGAGAAAATATAACCCAGGGTTCATGAGTTGAGATAAGGACAGAGAGAGATCACTCACCAAATACTGTCACAGACAAAACAGGCTTGAAGTAGAGATATTAACTGAATTTATTACCAATCAAAATCAGAGCAGGATAATAAGAAGTAAAATAAAACCTTCAAAATACCTTCCCTTCACCCCTCCCTCCTTTCCAGCTCTACCTTCTTTCCCAGCAGTGCAGGGAGACAGGTAATGGGGGTTATGGTCAGTTCATCAAGTTGTTTCTCCCACTGCTCAGGGAGAGAGTCCTTTGCCTGCTCTAGCATGGGGTCCCTCCCATGAATTTCTCCAATGCTAGTCCATCCCATGGGCAGCAGTCCTCCCCAGACTGTTGCAATGTGGGTCACTCTTCCACAGGGTGCAGTCCTCCAAGGACAGGCTGCTCCAGCATGGGTCCCCCATGGGGTCACAAATCCTACCAGGAAATCTGCTCCAGTGTGGACTCCTCTCTCTACAGGCCTCCCATGGGGTCACAGACTCCACTCAGGCATCCACCTGCTCTGGCATGGGTCTCCTCCACAGGATGCAGGTGGATCTCTGCATCCCCATCATCCTACATGGGCTTCAGGGGCACAGCTGCTTCACCATGGTCGTCGTCGTCGTCGTCATCGTCGTTGTTGTTATTGTTGTTAAATATGTTATCACAGAGGCATTACCACCATTTCTAGTTGGCCCAGCCTTGACCAGCAACACATCCATTCTTTGGAGCTGCCAGGGATTGGCTCTGCTGGACATGGAGGAAGTTTCTGGCAGCTTCTCATGGAAGGCACCCCTGTAGCCCCCCTGCTACCAAAGCTGGCCTTGCAAACCAAATACACACATGAAAAAGGAAAACAAAACATTTATTCTCTACTTTCAATCAGCAGGTGATATCCAGCTACTTCCAGGGAAGTAGGGCCTCAGCACATGTAGCAGTTGCTTTGGAAAATAAATGCCTTAATAACAACACACCCATCCCTTTCTCTTAGCTTTTATTACAGAATCATGGAATTTAATCATTTGGAAAAGACCTCTGAGATCATTGAGTCTGACCTATGAACTAACAGCACCTTGTCAACTAGACCATGGCACTAAGTGCCACATCCAGTCTTTTCCTAAACACCTCCAGGGACAGAGACTCAACCACCTCCCTGGGCTGCCCATTCCAATGCCCAATCACCCTTGCAGTGAAGAACCTCTTCCTAATGTCCAGCCTGAAATTCCCCTGGTGCAGCTTAAGACTGTCCTCTTGTGCTGTCAGTGGTTGCCTGGCAGAAGAGACTGACCCCCACCTGACTATGACCTTTCAGGTAGTTGTAGAGAGTGATTAGGTCTCCCCTGAGCATCCTCTTCTCCAGGCTAAACAACCCCAACTCCCTCAGCCGCTCCTCATAAGACTTGTGTTCCAGACCCCTCACCAGCCTTGTTGCCTTTCTCTGGACACATTTAAGCATGTCAATGTCCTTTCAAAATTGGGGCCCCAGAACTGGACACATTACTCAAGGTGTGGCCTAACCAGTGCTGAGTTCAGGGACAGAATCACTTTCCTAGTCCTGCTGGCCACACTGTTCCTGATACAGGCCAGGATGCCATTGGCCTTCTTGGCCACATGGACACACTACTGGCTCATGTTCAGTCTGCTGTCAATCAGTACCCCCAGGTCCCATTCTGCCTGGGCGCTGTCCAGCCACTCTGTACCCAGCCTGTAGTGCTGCAGGGGGTTGTTGTGGCCAAAGTGTAGGACCCGGCATTTGGTCTAGTTAAATCTCATTTTGTTGGATTCAGCCCATCAATCTAGCTTGTCCAGGTCCCTCTGCAGAGCCCTCCTATTGTTACCAAAAATTTGATAAAATAAAAAACTCCCTAACACCAATGTAGCAATAAGATTTAGGCCTTCTTTATTTGGCTGGATACACAAGGGGGTAGCTCCTCCCAAAGCTGTGCATGCTGAGTACAGGAAATTTCCTGTTTATATCCTGTATTTTACATACATATTCATTGATTGTCCTAGAATAAACATATATATGATAATAATTTCCCTGAAATCATTAACATATTTTCCCTCCCCTTTACGCGTGCGTTCTTCTGTCCTGAGGTTCTCTTTGGTGGTCCCTAGTGATCAGGGACCCCAATACTACAGCCAACCTAGTAAGTTGGCAGGGCACTGGGGCTGGTGAACTTGCAGTTGTCCTTCTTACACAATGGACATTGCGCAGTTCCATAGGCCAGTGGTTTTTGAAAAACAAGCATTGTGTTAGCTCACCAGGTGTAGACAATTTATCATCTGGTAACACTACCCTCCAGCAGATTAACACTTATTCCCAACATGATGTCATCTGCAAATTTGCTAATGGTAGACTCAATCCCCTCATCCAGATAATCAATAAAGATATTAAACAGGTCTGGGCCCAACACTGATCCCTGGGGGGCACCTCTAGTGACTGGCCACCAACTGGATGCAACACCATTCACGACCACTCTCTGAGCCCAGCCATCCAGCCAGTTCTTAACCCAGAGAAGAGTGCACCCCTCCAAACCATGGGCTGCCAGGTTTTCCAGGATTATGCTATGGCAGAATGTTTCAAAGGCTTTGCTAAAGTCCAGGTAGACAACATCCACAGCCTTCCCTACATCCACCAGGTGGATCACCTGGTCATAAAAGGAGATCAGGTTGGTCAGGCAGGACCTGCCCCTCCTAAATCCATGCTGGCTGGGTCTGATCCCTCAGCCGTCCTGTAGGTGCCATGTGATTGCACTCAAGATGATCCGATCTATAACCTTGCTGAGCACTGAGGTCAGGCTGACAGGCCTGGAGTTTCCCAGATCCTCCTTTCAGCCCTTCTTATGGATGAGTGTCACACTGGCATATACAGTCATCTGGGACCTCCCCAGTCAGCCAGGACTGACAATAAATGGTGCGGAATGGCTTAGCGAGCTCTTCCACCAGCTCCCTCATCACCCTAGGATGGATCCCATCTGGGCCCAGAGACATGAGCATCTAAGGGGCTCAGCAGGTCACTAACTGCTTACTCCTGGATTACAGGGGAGCTATTCTGCTCCTTGTCCCCATCTACCAGCTCAGGAGGCCAGTTGTCCAGAGGATTACCTGTCTTATTGTTAAAAACTGAGGCAAAGAAGGTGTTAAGTGTAGCTACATTTCTCTTCACAGAGAAAAGCAAGGCACAACTTCCCAAGAATATTTCTGAGATTCACATTCTCTGAACCTCAGAGAAAGGAAAAACAATTCTTATCTCATTTGTTGCGGCTGTGTTTGTGCAAAAGTAGAATGCAATATGGAGATTGTTTACCCAAAGCGATAGTGTTTTGTTTCCTTGGCCTATCAGGGCCAAGTGTGTGTGTGTGTCAGGACTGTCAGCTGACAGTCATGAGATGAGTGCAGTTGTGTGCAGAGTTGAGTGCTTGGCAGATTCAGTTTAGATGAAATGTAATATAGTGTAATATAATATAGAATAATAAAGTAATCAATTAGCCTTCTGATAAGATGGAGTCCTTATCATTTCTCCCTGCCACGAGGGTCGTTTTGTTCCAATAGTTAAGTATCTTAGCCTTTTCCTCATTGCAGCCGGCACAGGGCCTGCAAGGCCTCCCTGGCAGTCATCAGCCTAAGATAGGAAATGCTGAGTCATGATGACTGGACCTTAGAAGCCCCTCTCTTCCGCCTTTGGACCCTTGCTTATCTCTCTGTAAGACTATAGGTCACTTTCCTTTTGACCCTTACTATTGGACAATTCCTAAAACCCCTGTACCCTATATAAAGAGCTACTTTTGCCCAGCTCGGCAGAAGAGCTGTCCATGAGAACCTTCGCAGAAGACCCCAATAAAGACACCTCTGTGGAACTTCATACAGCACTTCTCCTCTCTCTCCCTGCATCTGCCAAAGGCACTTAGCAAGCTAAAGAGCTGAAATCAACCAATGAGCTGATAATCACTAAAGACCCGAAATCACTGAGAGCTGAGCTTGCTAAGGTTGCCTGCGGCTGGGAGCTGCCTGGGAACTCGGACAGGCTGTGCTGAACAGGACTGCGCTATCCGGACCCTGGGGCAGCCAGCCGAGGATACCCCGAAACCTGGCCAAGGCGAGCCCTATACCTCATCTTTGGTAACTATATTCCCCTCCACGTCCAATAAAGAATGGAGGTTCTCCTTGCCCCTCCTTTTGCCATTAATGGATTTATAAAAACATTTTTTTATTTTCCTTCACAGAGGTGTCCAGATTAAGTTCTAATTGGGCTTTTGCTGCTCTAATTTTCTTCCTGCATGACCTAGCTACATCCTTAAACATTTCCTGAGTTGCCCACCCCTCTTTCCAAAGGTGATGCACCCTCTTTTTTTCCCTTAGTTCCTTCAAAAACTCACTGCCCATCCAGGCTGGTTGTCTTCCCTGTCAGCTCGTCTTTTGGTACATAGGGACAGTCTGCTTCTCTGCCTTCAAGATTTCTTTTTTGAAGAATTTCCATCCTTCCTGGACCCTTTTAAGGGCAGTTTCCCAAGGGACTCTCTGAATCAGTCTCTTGAATAGGTCAATGTCTGCCCTCTGGAAGTCCAGAGTGGAAGTTTTGTTGATGCCCCTTCTTTTTTCACCAAATATTGAGAACTCTATTATTTCATGATCACTGTAACCCCAGACGGCCTCAGACCACCACATCTCCCACCAGCCCTTCTCCATTTCTAAACAGCAGGTCTAGCGAAGCCCTGGCCCCAGTAGGCTCACTCACCAGCTGGAACAAGAAGCTGATAGTAAAAGATTCTAAAATCATAGAAAATTCAGGGAGTTTGAAAGAAAGCTTAGCTTAGTTAAAAGTAGGGCCTGGAAACATTAGGCCTTGTGTTTGCCAGATTATGTGAAATTGCACCTGCATAACCCGTATATGATAAATTATATAATTGTTAGATGTGATGATTGTTTAGCAATTAGATATAATTATTGTTTAATCATAAGAAGAATCATGTTCAAGGGTTTGAGGGGGGATCATGAGAAACCTATGTTTGGATGAAATCAATGTATACAATAGAACAATGTAAGTTTAATAATTAATATGTAAGTTATATAACGATAGAATATAAAAACATGTTCATCCTGAACCCATGGCGGAGTCAGATTTGGGTCTGTACCCCTGACACCCAGAGCTCTTCAATAAAAGCACCTGCATGTAATCATTCCATGATTATGTGTTCCTGAACGCTAACAAAGCCTTCCTCTGAACACTCTAAGAATTTCTTAGACTGCCTCGTCCCTGCTGTGTGGAGTTCCCACCAGACATTTGGCAGGTTAAAGTCTCTTACAAGAACAAGGACTGGCAATCTTGAAACATCCTCCAGCTGCTTATAGAATAATTCATCCAGCTTTTCATCCTGGTTGGGTGGTCTATAACAGACTCCCACAAGGATGTCAGCCTTATTGGCCTTCCCCCAATTCCTACCCATAGGCACTCAACCTTATCATCATTAATCTCAAGTTCTATAGCATCAAGAGACTCCTTAATACACAGAACCACCCCACCACCTCTCCTGCCTTGTCTGTCTCTTCTGAAGAGCATGTAGCCATCCATTGCAGCACTCCAGTCATGCGAGTCATCCTACCACGTTTCTGTGATGGTGAGTATGTCATAGTTGTCCTTCTGTACAACAGCTTCCAGCTCATCTTGTTTGTTACCCATGCTGTGTGCATTAGTGTACATGTACTTCAGTTGGGCTGCTGATTTCACCCCTGACTCTGGCTTACCACCCTTGGGCTCATCTCTGGAGAGCTTGGTTTCATCCCCTTACCCCCTTCAAACCCAGTTTAATGCCCTCTCAATCAGCCCTGCCAACTCATGGGCTAGAATCCTTTTGCCCTTGTTAGCTAAATGGAGCCCATCTGACTCAAGCAGATCTGGTGCTGTACAAGTTGCCCTATCATCAAAATTCCCAAAATTCTGCTGATGGCACCAGCCCTTAAGCCATTCATTGATAACAATGTGGATTTTTCTGTTTCTTTCATCATTCATCCCCGCTACTGAAGGAACTGAGCAGAACACCACCTGCACTCCTGCCCCATCAACCAATCTACCCAGAGCCTTGAAGTCCTTTTTAATTACCCTGGTACCCTTCTTGTCAACCCCGTCACTGCCAACCTGGATAACCAGCAGTGAGTAATAATCAGAGCACTGAATTAGTTTAGGGAGTCTCTTGGTAATATCCTGTACCTGGCCTCCAGGGAGGTGGCAGACTTCCCTGTGGGATGGTTCCAGTTGATTACAGGGCCCTCAGTTCCCCTCAGCAAAGTCACCTATGCCAACTATCTTTCTTTTCTTTTTAATAATTGAGGCTGTGAGCTGTCTGACAGATAAAGTTCAACTGGCAGATTCTCCAGACAGATTTTTTCTTTCGTGTCATCTGCCTGACTCTCTGGATCCAGGGCCTCATACCTATTCTGTAAAGGCACCTGGGAAGGTGATGG
Organism: Montifringilla adamsi; assembly: GCA_017590115.1. Classification (NCBI taxonomy): domain Eukaryota; kingdom Metazoa; phylum Chordata; class Aves; order Passeriformes; family Passeridae; genus Montifringilla; species Montifringilla adamsi. The sequence goes on from JAGGNK010010349.1 coordinate 16,495, forward strand.
GGTTGGGAGGGAATTTTATTACCTCCCCAAATAGGGACGCCTTTCCATTCCCCCCTTTCTACTAGGTCTCTGCCTGATGGTAAGAGGGGCAGGGCTCCTCTGACTACTGCTGAGCTTCTCCCAGGGTTGGAAGGGTTTAACTCCACCAGTCTATTTCTCTTTCACTTTCCCTAATGCTCCTTAGCCTATCCACTTCATCCTTAAGCTCCGCCACCAGACAGAGCAGATCATTCACCGGCTCACACCACATGCAGGTGTCTTGTCTTGGTTTACAAGACAGGTGTCTGCTATGGAAGGCAGAAAAGCCTCCCTTGGAATGGAGAATGTAAACCCCCTCCATCTGAATTACTAGAATTTTGAAATTAAGGGGCTCTCAGGCAAAGATATGGGAATAGGAATAACAGTTATTTACTCGTACGTATAATAAAGCAAACAAACAACAACGACTTTGACATTAACAACAAACAGAACCAGGAACCCAATAACAGCCTTTCGGCTGCGGCATTCTCCTTTGGTGTAGTTATGGTCACAGCCAGCAGGGGCACTGGTAGGCTGCCGGTGGACAGGGCAGGTGTGGTGATCCCCATGTGGCTGCAGGAGGCGCTCCGTCATGGGCTCGGGGAGCACGTGGCAATGGCAGCTCAGTGGAGATGGGGAAGGGATGGAGGAGAGACTTTGGTTCACAAACCCCTAGGGCAGCTGATCCTGGTGCCCCTAGCAGGACTCTCAGAAAGCAGCAAGCCGGGCCGGCAGGATGTTCCGGTAGGCAGGGGGTGAGGGGCTCACAGCAGGGCAGGGAGAGCTGAGCCCAGGATCCCAGGCACCTGAGCAGAGGGTAACAGGTCCCTCTCTCAGTGAGGTGGGTGTCAATAATGTCCCAGTTCAGTGGCTGTTCTCACGAGTAGAGGTTCACCCCACACCAGAAGAAGCAGCTCTGGGCCGGGCTCCGGCAGCAGCAGCAAAATTCCTTTCCCACAAGATCTAGGAGCTGTCCCCAGCTCCTTCCCCCAGCCCAATAGAAAAAAAACCTCCCAAAAAACCAAAGGAGTTTCCCCCTCCCTGCCATCACTGCTTAGTAACAACTCAATGGGAACAAAATTCCACAAATAACAAGGAAGGAACAGAAAAAAAAACAAACAAAACCCAACCACCAACATTATCCACCTCAAATTTTTTCCCCATACCAACATGGTACATCAGATTTAAACCTTTAAAATATATACATAGATGCACTACCTTAATTATATACATATATGCATGCAGATACAGATATATGCACAGTGTCATGGGTAGTTCACCCTAAAACAAGGTCCCCCTAAGGTATGCATCGGGTTTCTCCACCCTTTCGTATCACCCACCAGGTGCAGCCTGGTCCCTGAGAGAAGACAACCCCACGGATGGGATTGTCTTGCTGCAGACAGAATTAACCCAAACAGTTTTTCCCAGCATACCTCTTTTATGTACCACTGGGACCTTATCTCCATCTGTTGTTCCCAAGGGCTCAGATTGGGCAGGGCCTGCTCGGTTAGTAGCAACTCTGGTGTTCACTAACCATGTAGATTTTGCTAAATTAATCTCCCAGTTCTTGAAAGTTGCCCTACCCAGTGCCTTCAAAGTGGTTTTAAGCAGGCCACTGCACCATTCAACATTCCCAGCCACCAGTACATGATAAGGAACATGGTACACCCACTTAATGCCATGTTTTCTAGCCCAGCTGTTTATAAGGCTCTTCTTGAAATGAGTCCCATTGTCTGACTCAGTCCTCTCAGGGGTACCATGCCTCCATAAGACTTGTTTTTCGAGGCCCAGGATGGTGTTCTGGGCAGTGGCATGAGGCACAGGGTAGGTCTCCAGCCATCCAGTGGTGGCTTCCACCATGGTCGGCATGTAGCGCTTGCCTTGGTGGGTTTGGGGAAGGGTGATGTAGTCAATCTGCCAGGCTTCCCCATATTTATATTTAGACCACCACCCACCATACCATAGGGGCTTCACCCACTTGGCCTGCTGGATCATAGCACACGTATCACAATCATGGATAACTTGAGAAATACTGTTTATGGTTAAATCCACCCCTCGGTCTTGTGTCCACTTATAGGTGGCATCTCTGCCCTGATGACCTGAGGCATCATGAGCCCATCGAGCTAGGAACAACTCTCCCTTGTGTTGCCAATCTAAGTCTATCTTTGACACCGCTATCTTTGCTGCCTGATCTACCTGCTCATTGTTTCAGTGCTCCTCATTAGCCCAACTCTTGGGGACATGGGCATCTACATGACAGACTTTCACAGGTAGCTTCTCTACCCGACTGGCAATGTCTTTCCACTCTTCAGCAGCCCAGACAGGTTTTCCCCTATGCTGCCAGTTAGCCTTTTTCCACCTTTCCAGCCAACCCCACAGAGCATTGGCTAACATCCATGAATCGGTATAAAGGTATAGTATAGTTTTGGCCACTTCTCTCTTTCAGCAATGTCCAGGGCCAACTGAACAGCTTTGACTTCAGCAAGTTGACTTGATCCACCTTCTCCTTCAGTAGCTTGTGTGACCTGTCATGTGGGGCTCCATATGACTGCTTTCCACTTCCGGTTCATCCCTACGATGCGACAGGAACTGTCAGTGAAAAGAATGTATTGTGTTTTTTCTGCAGGGAGTTGGTTGTATGGTGGAGCTTCTTCAGCACATGTCACTTGCTCTTGTTCGTCTTCATCAGTAAGACCAAAGTTTTCACTTTCTGGACAGTTTGTAATTATTTCCAAAATCCCAGGGGGATTTGGGTTTCCAATATGGGCGAGTTGGGTGATGAGGGCAATCCACTTGCTCCATGTGGCTGGCATTGGTGGCATGGTGGGTAGAGGGAACCTTTCCTTTAAACATCCACCCCAGCACCGGTAGTTGGGGTGCAAGCAGGAGTTGTGCTTCTGTGCCAATCACCTCCGAGGTGGCTTGAACTCGTTCACAGGTGGCCAAGATTTCCTTCTCTGTGGGAGTTTAGTTGGCTTCAGACCCCCGGTAACTTTGGCTCCAGAATCCCAGTGGTTGTCCCCAAGTGTCCCCAGGTACCTTCTGCCAAAGGCTCCAGGACAAACCATTGTTCCCGCCTGCAGAGTAGAGTACATTCTTCACATCTGGTCCAATCCTGACTGGGCCAAGGGCTACTGCATGAGCGATCTCCTGCTTGATCTGAGCAAAAGCTTGTTGCTGTTCAGGGCCTCAGTGGAAATCATTCTTCTTGCGGGTGACCAGGTAGAGCAGGCTCATGATCTGGCTGTACTCAAGAATGTGCATTCTCCAAAAACCTACGGCACCTAGGAAAGCTTGTGTTTCCTTCTTGCTGGTCGGTGGAGACATCACAGTGATTTTATTGATGACCTCAGTGGGAATCTGACGCTGTCCATCTTGCCACTTTACTCCCAGGAACTGGATCTCTCTGGCAGGTCCCTTGACTTTGCTCTTCTTGATGGCGAAGCCGGCTTCCAGCAGAATCTGAATGATCCTCTCTCCTTTCTCACATACTTCTATTGCCGTGTTCCCCCACACAATGATGTCATTGATGTACTGCAAATGTTGTGGAGCTCCAGCCTTTTCCAGTGCAGCCTGGATCAATCCACAGCAGATGGTGGGGCTGTGTTTCCACCCCTGGGGCAGTTGGTTCCAGGAGTACTGCATGCCCCTCCAGGTGAAGGAAAACTGAGGCTTGCATTCTGCTGCCAGAGGAATGGAGAAAAAGGCATTTGCAATGTCAGTAGTGGCGCACCACTTTGCTGCCTTGGACTCCAGCTCATTCTGGAGTTCCAGCATGTCCAGCACAGCAACGCTTAGCAGTGGAGTCACTTCATTCAAGACACGATAGTCCACGGTCAATCTCTATTACGGTCTGGGTTCTTGGGGTCTGTCCTACCCCGGCTGCTGTAGGTGTCCTGAAGAGCAAAGTCCCGCTAAGTACAACCTGTCCCAGTGCGCCAGGCAGGCTCCCAGCCACAGGCAACCTTAGCAAGCAGCTTAGCTCTTTATGTGAGATCAGCTCTTTGGTGAATTCAGCTCTTTAGCGATTTCAGCTCTTTGCTTGCTAAGTGCCTCGGCAGACGCAGGGAGGAGAAAGGAGAAGAGCTGTGTGAGGTTCCACAGATGTGTCTTTATTGGCAGCCTCTGTGAAGGGTGTCAGGGAAAGTTCTTCCTGCTGAACTGGGCAGAGGCAGGGGTTTATATAGGGTATGTGGGTTTTGGGAAACAGTCCAATAATAAGGGTTGCGGTAAATATGACCAGTGGTTTTACACAGAGAGATAATGAGGGCCCGAGACAAAAGAGGGGTTTCTTGGTCCAGTCATCATGACTAGGCATTTCTTATCTTAGGCAACAGACTGCCAGGGAGGCCTTACAGGCCCTGTGGCTGCTACAAATCTCCACTCTGGTCGGTGGAGACATCACAGTGATTTTATTGATGACCTCAGTGGGAATCTGACGCTGTCCATCTTGCCACTTTACTCCCAGGAACTGGATCTCTCTGGCAGGTCCCTTGACTTTGCTCTTCTTGATGGCGAAGCCGGCTTCCAGCAGAATCTGAATGATCCTCTCTCCTTTCTCACATACTTCTATTGCCGTGTTCCCCCACACAATGATGTCATTGATGTACTGCAAATGTTGTGGAGCTCCAGCCTTTTCCAGTGCAGCCTGGATCAATCCACAGCAGATGGTGGGGCTGTGTTTCCACCCCTGGGGCAGTTGGTTCCAGGAGTACTGCATGCCCCTCCAGGTGAAGGAAAACTGAGGCTTGCATTCTGCTGCCAGAGGAATGGAGAAAAAGGCATTTGCAATGTCAGTAGTGGCGCACCACTTTGCTGCCTTGGACTCCAGCTCATTCTGGAGTTCCAGCATGTCCAGCACAGCAACGCTTAGCAGTGGAGTCACTTCATTCAAGACACGATAGTCCACGGTCAATCTCTATTACGGTCTGGGTTCTTGGGGTCTGTCCTACCCCGGCTGCTGTAGGTGTCCTGAAGAGCAAAGTCCCGCTAAGTACAACCTGTCCCAGTGCGCCAGGCAGGCTCCCAGCCACAGGCAACCTTAGCAAGCAGCTTAGCTCTTTATGTGAGATCAGCTCTTTGGTGAATTCAGCTCTTTAGCGATTTCAGCTCTTTGCTTGCTAAGTGCCTCGGCAGACGCAGGGAGGAGAAAGGAGAAGAGCTGTGTGAGGTTCCACAGATGTGTCTTTATTGGCAGCCTCTGTGAAGGGTGTCAGGGAAAGTTCTTCCTGCTGAACTGGGCAGAGGCAGGGGTTTATATAGGGTATGTGGGTTTTGGGAAACAGTCCAATAATAAGGGTTGCGGTAAATATGACCAGTGGTTTTACACAGAGAGATAATGAGGGCCCGAGACAAAAGAGGGGTTTCTTGGTCCAGTCATCATGACTAGGCATTTCTTATCTTAGGCAACAGACTGCCAGGGAGGCCTTACAGGCCCTGTGGCTGCTACAAATCTCCACTCTCGGTCTGACTTGCGCACAGGCCAAATGGGGATGTTGAAGGGTGAATGGGTTTTGATGACCACCCCTTGACTCTCCAGCTCACGGATCATTTTGTGGATGGGGATCACAGCATTCGTATTCATCCAATACTGCCAGTGGTGCACTGTCAAGGTGGCAATTGGTACTTGTTGCTCTTCCACCTTCAGGAGTCCTACTGCAGATGGGTTTTCTGATAGTCCAGGCAAGGTGTTCAATTGCTTAATGCTGTCTGCCTCTATAACAGCTATTCCAAGAGCCCATCTGAGTCCCTTTGGGTCTTTTTAATAGCCATTCCAGAGGAAATCTGTGCCCAGAATACACGGGGCCTCTGGGCCGGTCACAATAGGATGTTTCTGCCACTCCTTCCCAGTCACACTCACCTCGGCTTCCAAAAGGGTCAATTGCTGCAATCCCCCCATCACCCTGGCAATGGAAACAGGTTCTGCCCCCACATGTCCCGATGGCATTAGGGTACACTGCGCACCAGTATCAACTAAGGCATCATATTTTTGTGGCTCTGATGTGCCAGGCCATCGGATCCACACCGTCCAAAAGATCCGGTTTTCTTGTGCCTCTCCCTGGCTAGATGCAGGGCCCCTCTAGCCCTGGTTATCCTTTCTTTCCTGGGCATACATACTAGAGGTTCCTTCAAGAGGATTTGACAGATCATCCTCCCTTCTGTAATATCTGGCAGCTCGGTCATAGGAGACTGACCTACTTTCATTTTGGTGGAACTCCCTTGGTTATTTTTTCCCTCCTTGAGTTGATGCACCTGTGCTGCCAGGACAGAAGGGCCCCCTAGGCTGTGAGTTCGCTGGCAGCAGCGGGCAGGCAAGGAGACTCCACACGGCTTCTGAGGGTGCTGATTAGATGAAGGTTTATTGGGGGTCCCATCCCCGGGAACAGCATGGTTACTGAGGAGAAGGGAGGGAGAAGGAGGGGAAAGGAGGGGGAGCCTAGGGGAGGGAAGGGGCAAGAGAGGGGAAAGGCTAAGAGAGCAGAAGGGCTAAGAGGAGCGAATGATTTCATAGCACAGCTTAAGAGGGAGATTGAAGTGGGTGCGGAATCAGATTTGGGCCAATGGGATTACAGATACAGGATGGTTCAGGGCAGGACCACAGGCTTAGAATATACCATACATTTTGGAGGGGTGAGACAGAGCATACCATTTCAATAAAATGCAATACAACAGTCGTGCAGGAAGAACCATAGGTCAGCTTGTGGGGTATATCCTCTCTCTCTAGCTGGGGTCCTTCGGGTCTGACTTTGGGACCTGTGACTCGCACTGGTGCTGCATTAATCTTACTCATCTTCTCTCTCATCTCTCTTATCTCCTCTTTAAACTCCTCTTTGAGTTCCTTAACCACGGCAGAGACATGAGCCTGCATTGGGCCACTGATCATATTCTCGTAATTTCTAAGCTTGTTGGCAACAGAACCCACTGTCTCTCAGTTGTTATCTATTAATCATTGCAATGAGGGTGGTGTATTGAGATGGCCCTAGATTTGCCAGACTCCACATTTGCTCTGTGAACCTAACCTTGTCAGGGTCTTTATCATGCTGTCCATCCTTCCCAAAGAGTACCTTCAATACTGCCACTCTCTCAGCTGTTGGATCCCTTCCTCAAGGGTCTTCCAGTGCATTCTGTGATGGTGCTCTGTTGGAATCCTGAATGCTGAGAATTTTAAACTTTCTGTGCTGAAGGGCACAGACCCACAAGAAAATACTATATTTGACCTGAGGCTGTGGAAAAGGCTTCCAAAATTGATTGATAGCACTGGGATTATGGGTCTGTTGTTTGATTACAAGCGTGTAATAACACTGGGTGGAAAACTTAGAGTTTGAGGTTTTAGAATATAGTAATATATATAGATGTCCTGGTTTAGGGCAAGTTTGGGGGATAACTCCCAAAGGGGCTTCTCTACGAAAGCAGATTCAATTGCCCCCTCCCCCCCAACCAGTTTGGGAGAAAATATCTCCTTGGAGAAAAAGTGGAGTATTTTGTAAATGGACAGAAAAGTCTGCATTGTGGACTTCGAGTGATTAGTTATTGGGTTAAAAGTGAAAATAATTTAGGTGTCATTTCTTAATTGGATAGTTTAGCCTTAAATCACCTTGTAACAAAAGATAGCCATTTTGTAGCTTGTTAGTAGAATGCTGTAGAACTCACAACTTGTAATATAGATAAGAAACAATAAACATTTAAGCCTGAATGCAAAATACCGTCTCAAGTGCCTTCAATCCCGACCTTGAGAGAGGCAGGAAAAAGAAGCCAAGAACCAGCAGTGCTCCTGCATTCTCTGTGGACAAACCTCTCTCTTACACTCATTAAAAGCTGCCCCCAGAAGGAAAGGGACCCTGGCTCCCTTAGGAATACCTGATTCACACCTGAGTCCTGGGTCAAGGGTCCCAAATTCCTTGCCTCAGTATCATCCAGTTGCACGCCTGTACCCATAAGGTCCTAAACTCAAAGTAACCCTGTTGTATAAGCCTCATGTCCCCGTTGTGCAATGTCTTTGTGTAGATTATGGAGTCTTTCATACAGCAGGGACTTGGTGGTGATCTCAACATCTGACTCCTCTGTGGTTTGTGAGGGCCCTCCTTTCTTATCCTTATTATCTGGGTGGTTTGATTTCGTCTTAGACTTCCTTGTTTCCATAGGGGGAACTGCTACCCGCTGTGACTACCCTTGTGGTTCAGCTGGAACCTGGATGGTTGTAATATCTGTGGGTTTAGTGGCCGCACTATCAGACTCTCCCTCTACAAGGCAGGGGGACGGTTTCCCACCAGCTGGGAAAATGTACTCCTTCAGCATCTGGCCCGTCTCATGTATTTCCTTTACCAGAACCCCCACCCAATCTGGGTGGTTAATTTCTGAGGTGGGCTGCAGGGCAGGGTCAGGCGGTGGGGCAGTATCTCTAGTCTCTGGGGCTGTGTCAGGTTCTGAGGCAGCATCCCTATTCTCTGGGGCAGGTATCAGGGTGCTTATCCAAGCCAATCTTCCCTTATCTCGGAATACTAAATAGAACAGGTATATCAGCAACACTAACCACTGTATAATATCATTAGCATTTAGAGAAGATTTGAACCCTTTGAAAACTGGTGGGGTAGATCCAAAGAGCTGGCTGAGTGGTTGAGGGAAAATTTCCCCTGGTGTCATTTCCTCACAGTGGGTACCATTATTAAAGTAACTCCAAAAACATACAGTTAGTGTGTGGTAGCTTTGAATCCATGTGCCCACCTTCCAGAGGAAATTAAAAATCCATGAATTCCTCACCTTAATAACCCATTAAATAAACTGGATAACAGCCACAGTAGCCTTGGTTATAGGACCCATGTTTAGAAAAGGGCTTGCAAATGGGAAAAATGTAGCCACGACCATGTGCCACCAAAAACAGGGTAAGCTAGACCACATGGTGACACCTAAGGGTTAGATCCTTAGGTTATTCTGTACAGCAGATGTCACTATTTTAATAAAGCAGGGAAATAAGAACAAACTAACAAGTGTACACACAGTGAAGAAGGTTATAGTTTTCCAACTTTTTTTGAAAGTCCATAGATTATCCCACCAACTGGAATCAAGTACAGGAGTCCTTTCCTGATTTCTTACATATGCTAGTTTTCTTATTTCATTTAAGATGTTTCTAATGACTGCTACAATTAAATTGATTTGATAAATTACTGTTTTGGTTTGAGTGAGTTGGTCATTAATATGATTAAGAGCTAATGTGGTCTGATTAGATATTATCTCTAATAGTGCTTGTAGCTTGATAATTTTGTTTAATATATATTGCTTCTTCCGTTTGGTTTTTCTTAAATCATCGTATATAGGAACTCTTAAACTTGATCCAGATTCTTTGGGTAATATAAAGAAAACTTGTTTTATAATTCTAATGATGCAACTGCCAGACCAGTCTCTTGGCAATTTAGTGGATGCTGTGGTACCATTGATCCAAAACAGGTGTTTAGGGGTCTCCCGAAATATATTAGTTTTTGTTGTGTCCTCCCAATATTTAGAAATATCTTTTCCTTTGACCAGTTTTACCAGGCTTACTTCAATAGCATCACATTCAAAGCACCACCAGGCCTCTCCTACAGGGTACTCTCCTAGGAGTTGCTGCCTGAAGGTGGCAGTCTTCCAAGCTATCCAATATATTTTCTCATTCCCTTGATAAAGGATCAATTGGGAGAGGTTAACACAATTACAGTTTAAATTGGTGTGGACTCTCAACAAGGAACTCACTTCTTGCTCACAGAGGGGTTGGTAGCACTCACTGCATGGCTATCTTGGGCTCTCCAGAGCACCACCAGCAATTAGAGCCATTACTACTACCCTTCCCAAGAGTCCGGTATGGGTCATCTTGCACAGCCTGCCCACCTGGCCTTGCCTCTTGGGGATTTTACTAAGAAGAAGTTTCCAAGCTCTTTAGAGTCTCTTGCTTCTCTGGTTAAACCTCTCTTGATCTGTCCTTACTAATTTGGTCTCTCTTAGGGGAGCACTCTGCAGAAGATTAACCTGGAGTCTTTGGTACTAAGTTGGGAGGACTTAACCAGAATTACTTATTAACAATTTTTAACTTTTACAAATTTCTTAAAACACTTTAAGACATGTTATGATTCTAAACTCTTTTCTTATGCAGTTCAGTCTTTCTGGCTCTTCTTTTTGAGTGTCAACTTTAAGTCTTTTGGTCCTTTTATAATAGTATACTCAGCTGAATTAACTCCTGATGTGGTTGAATCCTGTCCTGAGTTAGGGGGTGACAGTGGTATGGAATCTGGTCCAATACCAGAGGGGGACACTGACGAATCCTGTCCAATGCTCGGGGGTGGGACTGGTCCTTTAATTCTCGTGATGTGGGTCCAACCCTTTTCTCTGGTCCGCACAGCAGAATTAGTGATGACGTGTACCTGAAAGGGGCCTTCAAATTTTGGTGTTAATGGTCTACTATTCCAGGATTTTATCAAAACCCAATCTCCTGGGTT
>JAGGNK010010360.1:0-35456 GCA_017590115.1 Montifringilla adamsi
TACATATAATGTTCACCCCTTAATTGTGAGACCCAACCATCTCATTACTCATCTGTAACAGTATCCCAATAAGTGACTTTACTTGCTTTGCAAAATGGGTAGGAGCCGGAGGAAAACCATATGTAGGAGCAAATAGATCAAGCGCGGAGAATCACTGGTGTAACATAACCAGTGGTGGTACAAAATTGGACATATGCAAAAGGTTGGGAATTAGGCCAAACAACAAGGGCTTCCAAGCAGGTATGATAACACAATGACTGAATGAAAGAGGACTAGAGCCTCAAGAACTAGACTTGTTAGGATCGGTACCTGGGAATTATTGCTTGTTTTTTAAATACTTTTAAAACCCAAAATCAACTAATATGAGCAATGTCCTAGTCCCACATCCCAAAAATAATAGTGTCATCCTTAATCCCAATTGTCTATGATATAAGAACGTGACTAAATATTGCCACAATTGGACTTATCCTGGAAGTGCTGGCAAAAATGCAACTGTAAGAAAGCTTCCACCAGGTGTCTTTTTAATCTTTGGGGATAGGGCATGGCCCGCAATTCTGAGTAATTCATTTGGTGGTCCTTGTTACCTAGGAAAACTAACCATGTTTGCCCCTAGCATGCACGAAATGCTGAATCAGACTATTTGGAGAGCGGGACAAAGCAAAAGAACTAAAAGAGCAATCACAAGCTTAAGACCTGACTGTGACAATTGCGTAGACTTTTGGGGGACTCCAGCACAAATAATAGCATCATTCCTCACTGTTGTAGTGTGTTTTTATACTTTGTAATACTTTGTAATAGTTTTGATTTTGTATCCCCTTATTCTCCTCAGATGATGTACCCCCTTTTTGTACCCCCTTCCTCTACCTGTGTAACCATTCTTCTGTGTTGAGATCATCCCCCAAATCCCCGCCCTGGCTCTCTGTCAGTCACTCAGCATCCCATCCCTTCTATCTAGATCTTTCGGTCAAAGCCGTTGAGTGATTTGCCCGAAGCCAAGGGTCAGCCCTCCAAGGATGATGTTATACGCTATCCCAAATGTCCATCCCCTAATGCTGCATCCCTGGAGGGTCTTTATTGGTCAGCAAATGTATCTACCCTCGGTTTCCTCCCCCCCTTTAAATGTAACCTTGAGATTCCTTTGTCTCACTCTGAGCACGGGGCATCACTGAGGTGTGTGGGGCCCCTGGGGACCTCCGAATAAACCTTGGATAGGCCTCTGTTCAGAGTCGGCCTTTTACCCTCCACCGATGTCTCCATCGATGTCTCTTCTGATGCAAAGGTGACAAGCCTAGCTGCCCTCAGTACCCTCGGGGCACCAGAGAGTGTCCCCCCGCTGTTGGTCACTTCGGGGCTGCCCCCCCGTTGTTTGCCGACCCGGGGATGGCCAGGGTTCACTGGGAGGCACCCAGAGAGACGGAGACACCTCACTCTATGTGTTGCTGCTGCTCAAGCTTTGGCTACGTGTAACAAGCTGGGATGCTGGACAGCCAAACAATTAAACATAACTTCAGCTATTTTAAATCAGATGCTCACTGATGTAGATAGTATTAGACATGGCACACTGCAAAATAGAGCTGCTATAGATTTTTTGTTATTAACACATGGTTCTGGGTGTGAGGATTTTGAAGGTATGTGTTGTATGAACCTCTCCAACCATTCTGCATCCATTCACAGGAAACTCAAACAACTACAAGATAACATGAAGAAATCGACTGTGAATTACTGGGGTTTAGATGAATGGTTTGAGGGATGGGGAATAACTGGATGGTTGAAAGATATCAAAAAGGGAGCTTTGTTATTACTAGTAGTCATTATTTTATTGCTTTGTATTATTCCATGCCTAATGAAATTGGTGACCTGCTTGATGGAAAATACAGTGAAAAGGGTCTGGCTGGTGCAAGAAGAAGAAGGGGGAATTATAGCAATGTATTTGCGAGGTTTAGGCCACAGTGTGCACCAGGCAGGCTGCTTCTAGTTAATCTTATCAGCACCCTTTGGAATTTATCAAAGTTACTAAGACATAAACTGTGCTAAATTAAGAAAGAAGAGGCTTAGAAACAGAATACCAAGACCACAAGAACTAGCTAACAGGAGGCAGTGAACCACCTGGACTGTAACCAATCACATACTCTGAAGAGTGCGTGCAGAACGTACAAGAACAAGATAAAGGCACCAATGAAGAAATGCATGACTAGCGTGTGCAGTAATTTTAGAATCTATAAATAAGTGCATAATGTAAACAATAAATGGCTTCTGCTTAATCATATTGGCTAGTTGTACAGGAGTCCTGTTTCCCGCAGTCGATGTCACTAACAAAGATGTTAAAAAGTGATGGTGCCAAAACCAACCCCCAAGAAACACCACTCGTCACTGTTCTCCACTTGGATATTGAGCTGTTGACTGTAACTCTTTGAGTGCGATCATCCAGCCAGTTTCTTATCCACCAAGTCGTCCATCTGTCAAATCTATGTTTATAGACCAGGATGTTGTGTGGGACAGTGTCAAATGCTTTACATAAGTCCAGGTAGATGATATGAGTCACTCTTTTCTCATCTACTCTCGGGTTTCCTGCGGTCAGGATGACCCCGATAGTCTTTTTTCTTAGCCCGATGGTCAAAGAAAGAGTCGTAATTCCTTGGCTCTGGTTTTCAAGGTTGTTTATTGTCTCTTATCTAAAACATTCTTTTCCTGACCCACAGAGGTCTGTCTGAGGCACACTGCACTGTCCTGAGGCGGCGCTATCTCTTTATACTAAAAACTACATGTACTTTATTTACCATTATTTTCCAATACCTATCACCTATGTTAGATTGTCTACTTCTAGCCTAAACCAATCCAAAAGTGCCAGCATCACACAGAAGATGGAGGCTAGGAAGAAGAAGGAAGAAGGACAGGACAATGCCGAAATCCCTCCATCTTTGCTCCTAGACCCCTATAGTAAAAATCCCCAAAATTCCACTTTTCACCCTTTGATAAATTCATTATCATTCTATGTTATGGTGTGTTGTCATGGTGTGCCTCAGTTTCCCTGGTTTCTCCCTGAAGTTTCCTTCCCCAGGTGGTGTGTCAAGTGCCTCTCCTTTCCCCCACCTTGACTCATGCTGGGCACTGTCTATCAACCCAGAAATTCCAGGGGAGCATCGAGTGATTGGCAGGTTCAAAGGATGCTCTCCACCCCCTGGGGGGCCATTGGCCCATCCAGGTGTCCCTCTCACCTGAGACCCCCTCGCCCCATACCTGGTTGGTGGTCCCTGTGTTCCCTCCCCTCCCCCTCTCCCCTGGATTAAAAGGGCGAGCACACCATGCGCGGAGAGTCCTGGTGGAGTTGTTACTGCATTCAGAGGCCATGTGGCCCAGAATAAAAACTCTGGATTAAACCCTCCATCAGGACCGACTCCTTCACCATCGCCTTAAAAGGTTTCTCCAGCACAGGGAGGCCTGAAGAGTGACCCTGGTCTCTTGGTTGCAGTTCAAACCGCAAGACTGGTTTTAGCCAGTTTAGGGGTCCTATCGGGGTTCGCTGTTATTTGTCTCTGCCCTGATACGGGAAAAGTGGTTCTGGGTGGCCGCGGTTTCGAAGGACGAGTCTGGACTCTCAGGTTTTTCAGTCTTCAATCTTGTCTATTAATCCTTATCTACAATATTTTCTCTCTGCCCAGCCGAGGTCTGTTCAGCAGGACAGCCAAGTGCACTCCCCCCCACCCACGGGACAGTTGTGTCTTTTATAGTGAAAATTACGTCCAACATATTTACCTTTAATTCCCAATACTTTTCACCCTTATTGACAAGTGTACCTTCACCATGAACCAATCCAAATGTGCCAACATCATCACACAGAATGGAAGACATGAAGAAGAAAGAAGAACCCAGGACTACGCCCTGAATCCTTCATCTTGTCTTCATGACCCCCCTGTACCTAATCTCTAAAATCTATACTTCACCCTGTAAATACACTATTCACACCCTAGAACTTCTCATTTCCTCATACACAGATGTTTAATCTCTAGATGGATCAAATTCAAGCCACCAGACACTTTTGGCAACATTCCAAGGTCTCCGAGCCCCCCAAGGGTTCTCTCGGTGACTCTGGACATCCAGAGTGATGCGTTGAGTTCCCACAGGGTCCAAACAGTCTTCCTTACCACAGTAGCCTTTCTAGCCTTGCATCCCCTCATCCTGCTTTTGCAAGCACAGTAAAGTTAAGCACTATACATTGTCTAGTCAGCTACCCTTAATCAATCACTCTTTAACCCCTAACTCCCTTGCATCAAGTCCAGGTTGAAGTTGGCTAGCAAATTACACATACACATCCCCATGCACATCAGGTTTTAGGAAAATACACATACTCTGTCCATCCCAGAAGCTGGCACCAGGCAGCTGGCCAAACTTCTTTTGCTCAGCCTCGAGGAGTAACCTTGAGGGGTGTCTCCACTCAAGAGAGGAATCTCCACACATACTCCAAGAAGGAATGTGTTAGAAGACCCTGCCATTAAAAAGCGGGACTGGGCTTTTAGAATATAGTGATTGACTGTCAGTCATGTGTCTCCAGGCCACCTGTGCCAGCTCAACAGCTTTAGATAAATCATCATTATTATCACTTGTTGGTTCCTTTCTCAAGGACTTTGCCACACTCTCACAAGTGCCAGTTTCTGTCAGGAAACCTTGTTCTTCCTCAGGATGTTTGGCTTAGGGACTGATGAGTCAGGCTTGTCTCAGCATTCTTCAACAGCAAAAGCAGAAAGGCCCCTGCCTTCTCCATCCATCACGGATAACGCTTGCAAACAGGGTAAAGTTTGAGCTGTTTTACCCCCACTTAGGCAGCACATCCTGCTATACTGGAACAGGCTTGAGAAGTGGGTTCATGTGAACCTCTGTGCAAGATGCTGCACCTGGGTGGAGGCAATCCACAGTATCAATACAGGCTGGGGGATGAAGGGATTGAGATCAGCCCTGCAGAGAAGGACTTGGGAATACTGGTGGATGAAAACCTGGGCATGTGTAGCAGGCACAGGGCCTGCAAGGCCTCTTTGGAGGTCAGAAGCCTGAGCTAGGAAATGCCAAGTCATGATGACTCGGGCCTTAGAACTTCTTACTACTACTGAAAACTCGTGACTGTCAGCCGACAGTCCCAACACACACATGTGGATACAATTGGTCAATGAATCAAAACACCATTACCGGAATCCAATCAAGTGATCACCTTCAGGTAAATAATCTCCAGAATACATTCCACTTGCGCACAAACACAGGAGCAGCAAATGAGATAAGAATTGTTTTGATCATTCTTTTCTCTGCTTCTCCAGGAAAAATCCTGAGAGAGAGGATTGTCTCTCTCTGTTCAGAGAATGTGAATGCCACAGGAGTACACAGCTTCAATAGTCTTTAGGCAATTGTGTACTGCAGTGTCAGCATTGGACTTTGCTTGCAGAAAAGAGGCAGGGTTAACAATACTGGTCACTTGAATTTCAATATCATCAGATTTGGCCAGGACTGCTCGGTATTTTAGGAACCCCAAAGGAGAGAACCAGTGGTTCCCTTTTTCTTCTAAAAGGGCCAACATTTTGTGTGACACTAAGACAGTCATCTTTTGTCCTAGTGTAAACTTCTGTGCCTCTTCAGTGTTCACGATCACTGCTGCTACTGCCCTAAGACAGGTGGGCCAGCCCTTGCTCACAGTATCGAGTTGTTTGGAAAAACAGGCTACTGCCCTTTTGTAAGGACCCAAATGTTGTGCCAGAACTCCTAAGGCTATTCTTTGTCTCTCATGTGAGAATAACCAAAAGTGTTTACTGACATCAGGAAGTCCCAAGGCTGGGGCCCTCATGAGCTCATGCTTTAACTCTTCAAAGGCATGATTTTTTTCAGGGGTCCACACAGGGATTTAGGTGAATTTGGCAGATAGAGGAATTGATATATTCCCATCCTTTTCCCAATTTGTTATTAGTTTTAAGAAAAAGGCATTCTCTGGTTGGCCTGTGGCTCCCATTATCTGGATATATTTTTCACTTTTAGGCATTAAAGCTTGATTTAAAACTGAAAATGTAGCCCCTGTATCTATTAAGAATTCAACTTCTTTTTTATTTCCTAGCTGTATCTTAACCAGCGGGTCTGCTAGGGAAAGATCTGCTGGTCCCCGTCACCCATTGTTATCTATTGCTGCAAAACAGCTTCCTGTGTAGTGTTCAGTAACTCTGGGCACTGGCGTTTCCAGTACCCTTCTTCCTTACAGTAAGCACACTGATTTGGCCCTAAACTCCCTTGGGATTGATTTGAGCTGCCTCTACTATTTCCACCTTTACCTTTGCCTTGTCCCCAATCACATCGTCCTCTTTGATGTTGCTCTGAAGCTGCCACTATGGCCCCTGTGAGTTTTTTTCTTCTCTTGCTTGTCTCGGTTGTTCTATACCCTCCAGGCTTCTCCTATTAATGCTTCTAAATTTCTATTATCTGTCTCTTTTAACCTCTGTAGTTTCTGTCTGATGTCTGGGCTGAACTGTCCTAGCATCAAGGAGACGAACTGCTGCTTCCCGAGTTCTGAAGCAGGATCAAGGGTTGTACTTTCGCATTGCTGCTCAGAGCCTATCTACAAAGTCAGTGGGAGAATCATGCTATTGTGATGTAGGAATAATGAGCATTGACTCCATGATTACAGAAGGCTGATCAGTCATTTTATTCTACTATACTATTCTATACTATACTACACTATTCTATACGAAAAACCCATCACCCTTGCCAGACAGTCCAATACAGCTTTGACCTAATTGGTCAATCCATCAAAACACCATCACCAAGGTCCAATTAAGGAATCACTCTTTGGTAAACAATCTCCATAACACATTCCACATGTGCACAACAACAGGTGCAGCAAGTGAAGATAATTGTTTTCTCTGAGCTTTCTCACAGCTTCCCAGGAAAATCCTGGGAGACAATTATGTCTCTCTGTTCAGAGTATATGTGATTACCACATCCTGCTGTCCCTGTTTAACATTATATATTAACGCCCAATTTACTGATTTTGGAATGGTATTCTCTAATCCAAATTTGACTAACTCCCAGTATCTGGTTAGCGAGGCATATTCACCTGGATCATTTGGATCCCACAGAGGATTTGTGGTAGGGAATAGCATGTCCACATTACCCTGTAGGGCTCCACTAGCAATTTGTCCCTGCACATGTGCTTTAACTGTTTTAATCACTAATTCTTTTTCAATTTCTGTTAATTCTGTCAGCATTAAATCGACACCACCCCAATCTGGGTCCTGGTTCTTGACTATCAACTCAAATAGTTTTGCCATTTGCTGGGGTCTCCCCTGAAATTTTTAATCTCTTCTCTCCAAGTATTCAAATCACTAGTGGAAAAAGGTACTTTTTTACTCTCGTGGCATTTCCCTCAGGACCTACCACCTGTCTCAAAGGAGCAATAACTGGTAAAACATTTTCAGCCTTGCTTCTAGTGCGAGCTGTTACTGGAGTCCCTGGGCTCATTCCCTCATCTGGGTCATCTGAGACATCTCCTTTCTCACTTTCTAATCTCCTACCACTAGGTGATAACTGAGGGGCCCTGGGGACTCTCCTGAGGAGATTAGATTGTAATTCTAAAAGATCAACCTCACTATTTTCTTCATCTCTGTCTCAGTTTAAGACATCTCTGACCTATACTACATGCAGAACAACACCTCCTCATTTTTCTTTTACCTCCGTCCTTTTCTAGGGCCAAAGCTAAGGGATCTTGTGGGGATAAATTAATGCCACACCCTCTCTGCTGCTCAGGCTTGTTTCTCAGAGTGAAAAACATATCCAGGTGAATAACTTTATTTCATTTGTTCTCTCTTCTTAAAAACAGCATTAACTGCAATAGAGTATTATATTGTAAGGTCCTGTTTACAGTCCACTTTTCTTTAGTTTCTAATTTATATAGTGGCCAGCATTGACTACAATATTTAATTAAATAAATTTTCTTTAAATTGCCTCCAGGGATCCCTCCTAATGAGCCAAAACACACTCCAACTGGCTCTTTTTAACAATCTCCTTACTATCAGTGCTACCCATTCCTGATGCTATCCAGATGCCTGCACTTTAGAGCAAAAATTATCACTTGTGTTCCTTTCTTTACTCTTCTTCCACGGATACTGCACTGACCATAAATTGGAAATCTTAGTTTCAACCTGCACCAGTAGTCACGTTTACAATGTTGACAAACAATAAACATCAAAGGATCACATGGTCCACTCCTGCACCATCTACACTGTCCTGATCTGCACAACAGACAAGGTAACAGAGTATGATGTGGCACAAGCCGAAAACCTTTTAACAGACACACAGGGAAGAAGAGAAAACTTATTAACAGACATACAAACAAGAAACACTAGTATTATATTGTTGGAATCCTGGATGCTGAGAATTTTAAACTTTCTGTGCTTAAAGGCACAGACCCACAAGAGAACACTGAAATTGACCTGAACCTGTGGAGAAGGCTTCCAAAATTGATTGATAGAACTGGGATTACGGGTGTGTAATAGCACAGAGTGGAAAACTTAGGGTTTGGGATTTTAGAATATAGAAATAAATATGAAGCAAGATGGAGGTTTTACGGTGGAGGTAGGTTGTTCTTCTTTACCTTCTTCTTCATGGGTTTGGGTGATGTTTTGCAATTGGAAAGAAAAGTCCGCATTGCGGGCTTCCAGGGATCAGTTATTGAGTTAAAAGGGAAAATAATCTAGGTGTCAGTTTTTAATTGGATAGTTTAGTCTTAAAAGACCTTGTAACAAGAGATAGTTAGCCATTTTGTGCCTTGATAATGAAAAGCTGCTGAACTCATGGTTGTGAGACTGTTTTACTGATAAGAAATAATAAACACCTGAGTCTGAACATAAACTACCTTCTCAAGTGCCTTCAATCGGGATCTCGAGAAACCGATATTATATAGAAGACACAAAATGACACATACAAAAATCAAACCCAAAATTCCAACACCTAGGCCAATACTTACAGTTGTTAAACTTCCTTTTAGGGGACTCTAATCTCTTATGTATCAATGTCAGGAATTTCACCTGTGATACAGTGCCCTGTGTGAATTATCACACACATCTTATGGGAGTTACTTAGCCAAGACCAGAAACAAAACTCAAAACCGTCCATAAATACCTTAAATTTCCTGCAGTCGGTCTTTCTCTACCCCCACAGAGAGCCAGTAAAGCACGGAGTCCCTCTGAGAAATTCTCGGTTGCACCAAGGGAGTCCATAGCTCCAGCGGACCTTGCAGCCAGGCAAAGAATTATCTTCTGCCTGGCTTGCAAGACTGAAACCCAAAATTGGACAAAAACCTAAAACTCTTAGTCAATTCTGCTACAGAGCAGGTATTTGTTTATTCAGTGCTGGGAGCGAGTGAGATCTCTCCGCCAAAATCTCAATCTTCTTTAGCCTTCAGTTACATTTTAAAAGTCCTTACATGCAACATCACAATTACAACATTTCATTAGCATACTCATATTTTCATAAAGCTATGTCATGGTTTTACAGCAGTTTGTTGCTTTAGCTCATGCATCAGTTCCTTCTGTGGTGGTCCTCAGTCTTCTGGTGGTCTTTTGATGAAGGCTTCTGTAGTCTGATTCACAGAAAGACTCCACAACTTGTAAAGTTGTAAAGTAGGTATGTATTTATTGGTCTCCAAGGCACATGGAGGATAATTCCTCCAAAGACGCGTCTCCCAAGAAACCTAACCCTCTTTTTATCCTCTAAAATGTTACATATGCATCAAGTTTCGCAATGGAGCCATGCATATTCATTTCCTAGCCCTGCTTAGCCAGCCCCCCCCCACACACGCTTCGTATAAGTAGCTTATCAGTCCTTCTGCACTTGTGCAGTGCTCTCTGGTGGTTGTTTGGTGGTCGTAGAGGAAGAAAAATGAGTCTTCATCACTGTGATTTTTTCACCTTTTCTTCCCGGCACATGGTCTTTAGTCTCTTGGCTGTAGCCCAAACTATAGTGCTGGTCTAAGCTGGTTTTATGGTCCGAGGAGCCTTTCTTATCTCCAACAGCTTGCAGACTCTCACATTCCTGCTACCTTGTTTGGGGAAGAGACTCTCCTTATCAGAAAATCCTTGCATTCCTTTTGTCCATCTTCACAAGCCTTTGCAAGCACAGCAAGTTTACAAGCTAAGCAAGTTAAGCAACATACATCGTCTAAAACAGGTATCCTAAATCCGAAATTAATTGCTAACCTAAATTAATTTCTAACCCCCATGTGTCAGTTCCCCCTATTCTGGAAAATCTGTAAATTCTTTTACTTAGTTCAAAGAATCATCTTCCCAATATGTGTCCCTTAATGCCTTACCACGTACATTTGACAAGTAAGTTTATACCACCACTCATCACAATAATCTCCAATTTCAGATAAGTATTATAAAAGACAATCCTAAACTCACACCAACTAATATCAATCAAACGACAGTGGGGTGACACGGTGTGTTTAAAATCCCAGTTCCAGTTGGCAACCATGCAAAGATTGAATCCCACCAATGATGATCTGCACCTTGTTTTACTCTTTGCAGGACCCTGATTATCTCCTTTGTATTATAATGGACAGTAATTAGAGTTTTCTCTCCATTTTCCTGAATCTTCTTCAAAGTCTCCATTAGGTTTTGTTGCTTAATTAATTGTTTTACCAATGTAAGGTTCATTCCAATAGGAGTAGGTGATAGCTTGTGATACATTGTGTAATTGGATTTCACTAGGTTTAGGCCTAGTGCAATGATGGGGTGGATAACATAAATGGTGGCATTACATATAGTAAGTACAAAAGCAGTGGCCACATTAATAGCAGAATCATAGGTAAAATTTACCATAGTCCACCAAGATTGGAATTTCCTCTCAAAATCAATAGCATTGTCCCAAACAGCCTTTCGGACTTCAACCAGAAAATTGCTTTCACCTCCTTCTCTTATAATCCAAGCCACTGTTGCCTGCATCCATAACTGTGCTTGTGTACAGCTAAAAGTGAAAGACACATTATCTTGAACCATACTAGGTGTGTCTATTATTGATTTGTGGTCTTGGTCTTTGGCCTTTTCCCATTTTGGTAACACTTTTGAAACCTGCCATTGTCTAGTTCCTAATGCTAATAAAGATGACTGTAGGGCCTGTTTTAGTTTTGTTAAATCACTTGTTGCAGTGGCCAGTTTATTCATTAATATTTCTGAATTGATTAAATTTAAAACACCGAATCCTGTTCCTATCATTCGAATTAAATCTCTTCTCATTCTGCCCCTGAGGTGTACTTGTCTTTGTAACCATGTTGTCTACCCCTTCAAAGATGTTCTTAGGAAAGTGGAGCAGGCTGGTTGGATTTCTGAGATGTTAATTTGCATTAGCAATTCAACACGTTTGAGAGACCACTCTGGATTGTCTAGTTCCTAATGCTAATAAAGATGACTGTAGGGCCTGTTTTAGTTTTGTTAAATCACTTGTTGCAGTGGCCAGTTTATTCATTAATATTTCTGAATTGATTAAATTTAAAACCCCCAATCCTGTTCCTAACATTCCAATTAAATCTCTTCTCATTCTGCCCCTGAGGTGTACTTGTCTTTGTAACCATGTTGTCTACCCCTTCAAAGATGTTCTTAGGAAAGTGGAGCAGGCTGGTTGGATTTCTGAGATGTTAATTTGCATTAGCAATTCAACACGTTTGAGAGACCACTCTGGATTGAACAACAGTTGTTGTTGGCCCATATTCCTTACTGCATATGGGCCTGTTTCATAAACTTTAGGTTCAGGTTTGGTTCGAGGTTGGGCTGTTTGAGTGCTGGTGTGAGTTGTAAGGGGCCCGGCTGTTGTGGAAGGTACAGCATCTATTTTAAAATTTAGTACAAGGCCTTCATCAATTTTAGGGCCTTGGCTGAAATCTGGGTTATCAGTCCAAAAACAACTAGCCAAAATGGCCTGTGTTAATGTAAAATTATACCAGCACTCTAATTTACTTGTGCAGCCATATCACCCTGAAAACACCTGGTTCTGCCCAGTTCCTGAACACTGGACTCCGCAGGCCTCTTTCCGGTGACTACCTTTGCAAATCAGATTTAGCAGAATTCCAGTTACCTTTCCACGTGTTGTTCCACCAATCATTTGGCATCCTACTTTAATTTCGTCTCCTATGGTCCTTTGGAGTGTCCATTTTCCCTCTACCTTTTGCCATTCCGGTAATGTATACAGTTGGTCACCATGCACAAGTACAACTGCCAGTTTTCTATAAATGCTTCCATCCTCAACCCCTACCAGTTGTGTAGTTGTTAAGGCTTCAGACCAAGGCCACTCACCCTTCTTTGTTGTCATAAAGGCACACCGGGCACTTTCTAATTTTTGGATTACAATTATGATTACAAACAAAACAATTTTCTTAATCAGATTTCTACAAGCTAAAATGTTAAATATTCCCATCCGTAATATACTCATTTTGCTTGGGTGAGTTTTAACTTCAGTTCATTATCACCCTGTGTTACTTTCCAAGGGGTTTCTGGGGCTTTATTCACTCGAGAGTGATGGATCCAGGTGCTCTGCTCCTTGATCTTAATTGCTGTGAAAGTAGTGAGAAGTACCTGGAATGGTCCTTCCCACTGTGGTTCCAGAGTCTTTTCTATAAGAGACTTTACATAATCTCCAGGCTGTATGTTATGTATCAGTCCATCTAGCTCTCTGCTCCAAGTTCCAGCCACATTTTTCAATTTATCTCAGTTGCTTACTTAGGGCCACCATATAGGCAGCCAGTGTCACCTCCCCAATGTGGGTAGACATTCCTTTTTGCACTCCATATGGTCTCCCATAAAGCATTTCTAAGGGACTTAACCTTTCTTTGGCTTTAGGTTTAGTCCAAATCCATAATAATGTCAGTGGGAGAGCTTGGGACCAGGGTAAATTAGCTTCTTGCCCTAGCCTCATAATTTTCTGCTTAATTGAATGGTTCATTTTCTCCACCTGGTCACTCAACTGAGGGTGATATGAAGTTCCCAATCTATGCCTAGGCGGTGGCTAATTTGCTGCACTATTCTTGAAATAAAATGTGATCCTCTATCTGAGGATATTGTGGCTGGAACTCTGAAGCATGGTATTATTTCTTTTAACAATACTCTGGTTACTTCCCAAGCTTTGGCAGTCCTGGTGGGGAAAGCTTCTGGCCACCATGGAAATATTTCTGTTAATACCAGCACATATTGATAACCCCCTTTTCTTGGGAGTACTGAAAAGTCAATTTGCTACTGCTGTCTGGGTCCATAGCCCCTCTCAATTTGGCCAAGTTTGGCTTTGGGGGTATTCTTGGGGTTAGTCTGGAGGCAAAGGTCACACTGCAGAGTCACTTGAGTGATAGTGGCATAAAAATTCCTGGCAACGATTCTTTCAGTTAGATAGTTGTTCAGGGCATCTATTCCACGGTGTGTTTTCTGATGTTCTTCTCTCACCAGCAACCACAATAAATGAGAAGGGATAACCAGCTTCATTTCTTCAGTAGTAGCCCATCCCTCTTGGTTATATGTTCCTTTCTGATCATTAATTAGCTTTCTATATTTCTTATTATATTCTGGCTTACCTTCAAGGGAGATTTGCCCATCTGGAATTAGGGTTCCTTCAGTGGTAATCTCACCTTTTGCTGCCTCTTTTGCCTCTCTGTCCACAAGTTCGTTTCCTTCCTTCAATTTTGAGCTCACCTTCTGGTGTGCCTTAATATGCATAATTGCTACCCTCTCAGGCAGCTGAACTGCTTCTAACAGTTGGGTTATCTTTTGTGAATGTTTGATGCTTTACCCCTGCAAGTTCAGCAGTCCCCTCTCTTTCCAAATGGTTCCATGTGCATGTACAACTCCAAATGCATATCTCAAGTCTGTGTAGATGTTTATCCTCTTTCCTTTTGCCATTTCTAAGGCACGGGTTAGGGCAATCATCTCGGCCTTTTGTGCAGAGGTACTTGTTGGTAAAGGTCCAGATTCTATTACCTCTCTGCATGTAGTCACTGCATATCCAGCATGTAATTTTCCACTGATGACGTAGCTGCTCCCATCAGTGAACCAGGTCTCTGCATCATCTAAAGGAGTGTCCTTCAGGTCTGGGTGGCTGGAGTAAGTAGCTTCGATAGTCTCCAGGCAGTCATGGTGCACTGTTTCTCCTTGATTTCTGCTGAGAAAAGAAGCTGGATTGACAATGTTAGTCACTACTATTTCTACATCATCTTGTTTTACTATGATGGCCTGGTATTTCAGGAACCTTTGTGGAGAAAGCCAGTGCCCACCCTTTACTTCCAGTACTGTGGACACTGTGTGAGAGACTAGTACAGTCATTTTCTGGCCCAGGGTGAATTTACATGCTTCTTGGATATTTTAGCACAACTGCTGCTACAGCTCTGAGGCAACCCAGCCATCCCTTAGCCGCTGCATATAATTGTTTGGAAAAGTAGGCAACTGCCCTTCGATACGGGCCCAGGTCCTAGGCCAGTATCCCCAGGGCAATCCCCTGTTTCTCATGGGAAAACAGAAAGAATGGTTTACTAATGTCTGGAAGACCTAGAGCTGGAGCTGACGTGTAGCTATGATATTTTATGAAAAATCCTTTGCTAGGATTTTTCCCTCCTGAGGAGCTGGGAGCCCCAGGAAAGAAATGTAAACAATTACTATCTGCTGCTGTGGAATGCAACAGGTGCATCTGTGATTGGTGCATGTTGGTTGTTTCTAATTAAGAGCCAATCACAGATGCAGCTGCATCGGACTCTGAGAGTCACAAGATTTTGTTATGCATTCTATTCTGTTCTTGTTCTTTGTAGCCTTCTGATGATTCTTTTCTCTCTGTTCTTTTAGTATAGTTTTAATGTAGTATTTTAGTATAATATATATCATAATATAATAAATCGGCCTTCTGAGAAAATGGAGTCAAGCCTCGTGTCTCCACACATGGAGCGTTCACCTCAACAGACATGAGAGCATTCTTTAGCTGGTGAAAGGCCCGTGTGGCTTCCTTTGTCCACTGGAGGTCTCTCTTTCCATTTGTAATGAGTGCATACAGAGGTTTTGCGAGTAGACCGTAGTTATAAATCCATAAATGACACCATCCTGTCATTCCCAAAAAGGTTCGTTTGCAGTTCTTTTATTGTCTGAGGTCTCAGGGTTTGTCATATTGCTTCCTTGTGATCTTGCCCCAAAGCCCGCTGTCCAGCACTAACCTTATAACCCAGGTAGATTACTTTATGCTTTACCACTTGAGTCTTTTTCTTTGATACTCTCTACCCTTGGAGTCCTACAAAATTTAAGATGCTTCCCGTCCAGGCTACACACACCTCTCTCTGGATGGCTATTAGGAGATCATCCACGTACTGCAATAGCCTTCCTTCTGGTGGAGCTTCCTAGGACTCTAGGTCTTTTGCAAGTTGTTCTCCAAACAGAGTGGGAGAGTTTTTAAATCCCTGAGGCAACATCGTCCATGTGAGCTGAGTTTTGCGCCCACTTTTAGGGCTTTCCCTTTTGAATGAAAATATTTTCTGGCTGGCTTTGTGGATAGGGAGGCAAAAGAAATCATCTTTCAAATCTAAAACAGTAAACCAAGTTAGCTCTGGTGTTAAGCAGGTTAGCAAAGAATCTGGATTTGCTACCACCGGATATAAATCTTCCATGATCTTGTTGACAGCCCTTAGATCCTGTACTATCCGATATGACACATCAGGCTTTTGAACAAGTAAAATGGGAGCATTGAAATCAGATTGGCATTCTTTCAACAAGCCTAATTGCATAAAGATCTTGATACTGGGCTCATCCCTTCCCTATCTTCCTTTTTCAGGGGGTACTGTTTAATTCTAACTGGTTGTTTCCCTTCCTTAAGTTTAATTAATATAGAAGGGGCATTTTTCGCCCTCCCTGGTACATTGGAAGCCCATACTCTGGGAAACACTTGGCTTATTATTTCTTCACTAATTTCCTCCTCAGGTTCAATAGTTGTTAGTATTAAACTTAACACCTCTATATACTTTTGGTCATTTACCTCCAGAGTAACCACCCCATTTTTGAATGTAATGGTTGCTTGTAATTGTTCCAATAAGTCTCTCCCTAAAAGTTCCTTTGGAGAGTTGGGTATATATAAAAACTTGTGAATGCCCCATTGTTTCCCAAGCTTCTACTTCAGTGGCCTGCAAAAATATGCCTTTTCATATTGACCAGTTGCCCCTTGTACCACAATGTAATCATTCCCCCCACAGGTACTGAAACTTTATTTAAAACCAAATATGTCGCTCCTGTGTCAACCAAAAATTCCACCTTTTTCCCTTCTTCCCCCAGCCTCATTGATATAACCAGTGAATCCACTGGGGTAGTATCCCCCAGTCCTCCTCAATCCTCTTTCACATGGGCCACCACCACCCCCTTTTCCTGACGGTCATCTTGCCTCTGCTCTGGGCATTGGTTTTTCCAATGACCAGTTCTCCTGCAAATTGCACACTGGTCTCTGCCCAACCAGGGTAGGCCTTGCCTGGGTGGTCCCTGTCTACGTTTTCCCTTCTCTTCTTCCCTTACTACTGCTCCTAGTTTTTTCAATCCCTGCTTGTATCCTTCTTCCCGATTACTGAATACTCTCCATGCCTCCTCCAACAGGGTCTCAAGGTTTGTCCCATTCACCCCCCAAAGCTTTTGAAGTTTATGTCTGATGTCCCCCGTAGACTGTCCCAAAAATATGTTGACTAACTGTTGAATCCCTTCCTCAGACACAGGGTCTAACTATGTGTGATGGCACATTGCATCTCTTCAGCGGTCTAGGAACTCAGATGGAGACTTGGAAGGCCCCTGTTTGATAGCATACAAAGCTGACCAGTTTATGGTCTTCGGGGTCACCTTCTCCATTCCTTTTGCTATCCAATCCTGATAAGCTTCTAATTTTTTTCAATTCTGCTGATATGTTTGGATCCCATTTTGGATCTTGGAGGGGGAGGAATTCCTTTATGTCCAGATGTTGGGTTTTATAAAAATCCTCTGCCAGATCTCCTGCCATTTTCAAAACCAGCTGCTTGTCTGTTTCAGTTAAAGCATCCAGCAATAACTGGATATTGCCCCAATCTGGATTGTGTTGCTTGATGATATACCGCAAGCGTTTGGCAGTAATCACCAGATCACTGCGATAATTCTTAGCAACGCTTTCCTATGCCTCCAAATCAATAGTGGAGAATGATACCTTAACCATTACTTTTCCTCCTTCTGGTCCCACTGCCTCTCACAAAGGAGCTTGCAGTACTTGCCTCCTAGTCCTGGATGAAACCAAACTGCCAGGAGGGGAATGGGTTTGAGTGGATGTTCCTTCCAAGCCTGCCTCCTCCTCTCTTTTAGTAGGACAGTCCGTCTCCTCCTCCTCCTCCTGTCTCCTAGGGGGAGCCTTGAACAAATCTATTACATCTTGTTCTTGAGCTGTAGCATGATAAACCTTATCTGATTTTGTGCATCGCTGCCCTATACTGCATGCTGAACAAGATCGCTTCAGTTGTCCTCTCTTGGCCCTGTTTTCCCTTTCAAGGGCTAATACCAGTGGGTCAGAGGGAGCTCTGATCCCAAAATCCTCTGCCATTCGGGGTGATTTCAGAGGGAGAAGAACATATCCGTGTAAGAAACCTCATCCCATTTGCCTTCTCATCTTAAGAACAGCATTAACTGTATTATAATCTGAAGTTCCAGTAGGTGGCCACTTCGTTCCATCCTCCAACTTATACAAAGGCCACCACTGGCTACAATATTTCATTAAAATCTTTTTATTTTCTGTACCTCCTCTGCCAGCAACTTCTTTCAAATGTGCCAAAATGAACCCTAATGGACTGGCTCTGGAAACCTCTTTACTCTGACTAGTTCCCATTATCTCCTTCTTTGCTTCTTATCTCACTTCCACCCAAACCTCTCTTCACAGGTTCTCACGGTCTTTTCCCAGTTCTCTTCCCACACAACCCAAGTCTCAGGTATTAAATGTGAATTCCCACATACAAGCTTTACAATCTTGGGTTCAAAATCAACTTGGTTAGTACACTGTCCCCATTTGCACTGGGCACACTCACTTTGCCACCTTGCAAAAGAACAGTACTAGTGTCCTGCACAAATCCTACACTGCAACAATACCCACACAAGATGCCAACCTCCTGATGTACCAAGAGTTCCAGAGAAATGCCCGCAGAGGCAGGCTATTCCATTTATCCCTTCTTGGATTCCTAAATTCTCTACCGCAGGCTGTTCCTAGTCCAAAGCTACTTAATTGCCAGCAGAGGTCCATTATAATCCTTCTAAATAGACCCATTTGTTTCCTCTATCTATCCAGTGATTTACTGGGTTCACAAACTCCCAAGGATCAAGCCCAAACCACTGGGGTAAAGGGATCCTTACAGTTCATCTAGCCATGGTTAAAACATGAACAAATCACCACACTTAAACACAATACGCTGTCTTCCACTTGCCTCACTTTTTCCCTGCCCCCACGCCGGCTGAGTCGCCCAAGAAGGTATGTCTTGGTCGTTTACACCACACAACCAAAATCACAAAGCCACTCACACAGCTAAAAGCCATTCACACAGCTAAATATCACACAATAGCAGTAAATAGCAGCAATAAAACAAAGATTCACTCCACCCACGCCAGGGTCCCTAGCAGCCTCTCTATCGATCAGCGAATCTCTCCACCAGCCATACTACCAGCTGGTGGTTGCTTGCAAGCCCCAAACCTTTACTTACACTGAGACTGAGCTGTGTCTGAGCGGCTTACCAGCAGCCCTTCGGCTCAGCCAAGCGTACAACTGACAGGCCCCCCCCCCTTACATTCGATACATACTGTTTGTCCACAGTGCCAGCAAGCTGTTGTCTGCCCCTGCAGTGAACAAGTCGAGGTGCGGAGTTCCTCCAAGTAAGGTTGTGGGGGCATGCCTAGAAGGTCCCCCTCTCACTGATCCTGCAGCCAGCAGAGAAAACCTCCTGGCCGGCTCGCCAAAAGGATTCATGGAAAGACTCCACAACTCATAAAGTTGTAAAGTAGGTATGTATTTATTCGTCTCCGAGGCACATGGAGGATAATTCCTCCAAAGTCACATGTGCCTCCAGAGAAACCTAACCCTCATTTTATCCTCTAAAATGTTACATATGCATCAAGTTTCGCAATGGAGCCATGCATATTCATTTCCTAGCCCTGCTTAGCCAGCCCCCCCCCACACACGCTTCGTATAAGTAGCTTATCAGTCCTTCTGCACTTGCGCAGTGCTCTCTGGTGGTTGTTTGGTGGCGTCAAGAGAAAGAAAAACGAGTCTTCATCACTGTGATTTTTTCACCTTTTCTTCCCGGCACATGGTCTTTAGTCTCTTGGCTGTAGCCCAAACTATAGTGCTGGTCTAAGTTGGTTTTATGGTCCGAGGAGCCTTTCTTATCTCCAACAGCTTGCAGACTCTCACATTCCTGCTACCTTGTTTGGGGAAGAGACTCTCCTTATCAGAAAATCCTTGCATTCCTTTTGTCCATCTTCACAAGCCTTTGCAAGCACAGCAAGTTTACAAGCTAAGCAAGTTAAGCAACATACATCGTCTAAAACAGGTATCCTAAATCCGAAATTAATTGCTAACCTAAATTAATTTCTAACCCCCATGTGTCAGTTCCCCCTATTCTGGAAAATCTGTAAATTCTTTTACTTAGTTCAAAGAATCATCTTCCCAATATGTGTCCCTTAATGCCTTACCACGTACATTTGACAAGTAAGTTTATACCACCACTCATCACAATAATCTCCAATTTCAGATAAGTATTATAAAAGACAATCCTAAACTCACACCAACTAATATCAATCAAACGACAGTGGGGTGACACGGTGTGTTTAAAATCCCAGTTCCAGTTGGCAACCATGCAAAGATTGAATCCCACCAATGATGATCTGCACCTTGTTTTACTCTTTGCAGGACCCTGATTATCTCCTTTGTATTATAATGGACAGTAATTAGAGTTTTCTCTCCATTTTCCTGAATCTTCTTCAAAGTCTCCATTAGGTTTTGTTGCTTAATTAATTGTTTTACCAATGTAAGGTTCATTCCAATAGGAGTAGGTGATAGCTTGTGATACATTGTGTAATTGGATTTCACTAGGTTTAGGCCTAGTGCAATGATGGGGTGGATAACATAAATGGTGGCATTACATATAGTAAGTACAAAAGCAGTGGCCACATTAATAGCAGAATCATAGGTAAAATTTACCATAGTCCACCAAGATTGGAATTTCCTCTCAAAATCAATAGCATTGTCCCAAACAGCCTTTCGGACTTCAACCAGAAAATTGCTTTCACCTCCTTCTCTTATAATCCAAGCCACTGTTGCCTGCATCCATAACTTCATTTTATCCTCTAAAATGTTACATATGCATCAAGTTTCGCAATGGAGCCATGCATATTCATTTCCTAGCCCTGCTTAGCCAGCCCCCCCCCACACACGCTTCGTATAAGTAGCTTATCAGTCCTTCTGCACTTGCGCAGTGCTCTCTGGTGGTTGTTTGGTGGCGTCAAGAGAAAGAAAAACGAGTCTTCATCACTGTGATTTTTTCACCTTTTCTTCCCGGCACATGGTCTTTAGTCTCTTGGCTGTAGCCCAAACTATAGTGCTGGTCTAAGTTGGTTTTATGGTCCGAGGAGCCTTTCTTATCTCCAACAGCTTGCAGACTCTCACATTCCTGCTACCTTGTTTGGGGAAGAGACTCTCCTTATCAGAAAATCCTTGCATTCCTTTTGTCCATCTTCACAAGCCTTTGCAAGCACAGCAAGTTTACAAGCTAAGCAAGTTAAGCAACATACATCATCTAATACAGGTATCCTAAATCTGACCTAAATTAATTTCTAACCCTCATGTCCCAAGTCTTCCCCACATTTGAACTTTTTACCTCTCTTTTCAGCGCATGCCTGGTGCTTTTTGTTTTTCAGTCTACCTTGTTTTTAGCTAATTTTGCAGTTTGCAAGTTCCTTTAAAATTTGCTTTCTTGCTCTTGATGGTCCCTGTTATCTCACTTGCTCTGCTATCTTGCTTGCCCTGCTATCTCGCATCCTGTACCTGCACATTGTTATAGATGAGTAATGTAATAGTTGGCTCTCACAATTAAGAGATAGATATTATGTGGATGTTAAAATGTATAGTGGTGTTATTTTAATATGTCCTCCAATAGTCCTCTTTCCCCTTCCCCTTGTAATTACCTTAGTAGTCAGGACATTTGGAGAGAGCCAGCTTATTACCAGGAGGTGCAGCATAACAACACCTGACCTCCAATCAACATGTAAGAAAGCAATCTCCACCAATAGTTGGCAGAGAAGGAGTTGACTGACAAAACTATGGGAGGGGCTAAGGATATAAAAAGCAGAGTATCCATTTTGTAGATGAGCATGTGGCTGATAGTCACGGAGACTCCCAGGGCTGCAATTTTTCCTTATTGAGTCCTTCTGTTGTATTTTTGTTAAGACTTAATAAACCTTTGAAATTTGAAAAGTGAGCAGTGGTTTCTCACAACATCTTGTTACAATATTACTTGTGGTTAACCTTTTGTTACGTACCACTTAGGTTTCACTTATCTGTATTGGATTTCAGTGGCCAGGTTTTGGTAATGGGGCTACAAGGGTGGTATGAAAAATGAGGTTCACACTCCTGTAAAAATTTAAAAGTTTAATAAAGGGCAATAGGAGACAAAGAAAATAAAGCAAAGATTTACAGCCGAGTGCTTGGCATTCTGCCAAGAGCACACCTGCTATTTTGGAGACACCCTTTAAATACCCTGTCTATTGCATATTCATAAACAATTATGCATATTTAAATTTTCCCCCAAACTAGTTTACATGTCCCAAGAACTGTTTAGCATGGCTCTTCATGTGTATTTCTTGGCTGTGGTTTTGCTCTATTCTTGTTATCACTTCCAGTTTGGGCTTTGGTCCATATTTTCTACAGATGGTGGGTGCTGATAATTGGCATGTCAGTAGCAGGAGTCTCCATCACATGTTCATTGAATGTTATCCCAACCAAACAGACATTTTAACACAAGCATACTATATCAGCCATTTCACTACTATGTCTAAGTTTAGTTAAAAACAGAAATTAAAAAAAAAAAACCTATATCTTTAAAGCAAAGTTACTTTAACATTATACACATAGCATCCATTTTAATATTTGGAAAAAGCCAATATTATAATATGAATTTACAACAATCCCTCTTCTTTTTTATAAATAAATCATTTGGCTTGAGCAGTAATTCTTGTTTTCTTACCTTCATTATTGGCTCATTTTTTTTCTCAAATCAATTTTACTTCTTCAAAGGGGTCTTCCATATTGTTTCTTTAACACAACAGTCTTTTGAGTCATTCCTGATGTAGCCAATTTTGGGTCCATAGGCATTGTTACCACTTGCATGCCCTGGACTATGCTGGTGATTAGCTGAATAAAACAGGGGATCAAGCAAGGAAGACGTATCAAACCAGCTGTAGCACATAAAAGGAAGAAGCCTAGTTTCTTCCATCATTCTACCCCAATACATTATCCCACCAGCTAGTTTTTAGCTTTGGTTCCCACTTTTGGACTGGTACATGGGCTATTTTTTCTGATAATCTTGGCTATATCTGGGACATCATCCCCATTGTCATCTATTTTCAAAAAACAATCTGATGTATTAAATTTTCCACAAACATTCCCTTCTTCAGATAATAAATAGTGTAAAGCCAACCTATTCTGATACACTGAAGCTCTTGTTTGGCTTTGTTGCCTTGATATTAATTCCATTGCCTGAGCAGTTCAGTTTGTTATTATCTCTAAAACTGCTTGGAGTCTTATAATACGATTCAGCATATAAATTGGGGTTTGATATCCCCAACTCCCATCTTGTGCCCAGGTGGCTGGCCCATATGTTTACAATATGCATTCAGGGGGCCATTCCTCATCTCCCCATTTTCGAAATCCTCCAATCAATTCTCTTTTATTTAATTTTAGATCCTTATAAATTGGCACTCCTAATCGATCTCCACTTGGTCCTGGTAAAAGAAAAAATCCTGGCTGCATAATTCCCAAAGTGCAACTCCCTCTCTAACTAGAGGGGAGTCTTGGGTATGCTCTCTTTCTACATATCCAAAATAAACCATCTGGTGCTTTCCAATAATAATTTTTCTGTTGATTTATATTCTCCCAAAATTTGGATATTTCTGGAATCCCAAAATAAGGATTTTTGCCTGTATCATTACATTGAAAAAGTCCAATTTTGTTAATATATTTACAATTTCTCTTTTTCATTTCTCCTCAAGTCCAATACTGAGTTGGTTCCTCTGGGATCCACCATGTAAAAGTTCCATTGCTAACTTTATACCTCTTACAGGCAATATTTCCTACTTCATTAAGAAAATTTTTCCCAGTGCACCAGAGACATTCTTCCCCACCACTGTTGAACTTAGAATCCACCCTTCTGGTTGGTTTTCTTCCCTTGTATTTGTCTGGTTCCACTTAAGGCGTTCAACCGGGTCTAAGTTACTGCTTTTCCATGGCCATTCCTCTGACATCAAAGCCTCTCCACAGACCCAACAGTTGGTTATATTAAGTTCCTTATTTAGTCTTTCCCCCAATTCCACGAACAGGTTTTTCCCAAATCTTAAGATAACGATTTTCTCTTCTAATTGCTGTTTAAGTTTCGTATACAAATCTTGATGTGGGGTTGACACAGAGTTAGACTGTTGTGTTGGCTTTGCCTTTTTGTTTAGTAATTGTTCTTTTACCAAATCTTGGGCTCTACCCTTAAGGACAAATGTGAAACAAACCCAACTCTCCCCTTCTGGACATTCACTTCCCAGCCTATTACCACTTGTTCCTAAGTTTTCTGCAATCCAGTATTTTTTCCCATTTTGCATACAGGTGACGCTGTTGAGTCAGGGAAGGATGAAATTACTCCATGGTTCAGAAGGCGAAAAAGAGACATTTTATTAAGAGGTAGCGTCCTTTTATAACCAGGGTTGCTAAGGTGAAATCTGATTGGTCTCAAAGTAAAACCCTTTCACACTATTGGTGAACTATGAATAGCACACTCTGAAGGTACATATCTATAAACAACATGAACAGAAAGAGAGATAATAATTGTTTTCATTCTTCGTCTCTAAGTTTCCCAGGCCTGAAGCCTGGGAGAATTCTCTTTGACTGAACTGAGAATCTCCACATACAGGTACCTAATTTGGCTGGGTTATAACAGTGACTGTTGACATGGGTGTGTGAAATAAAAAAGGAACCTTGGTTTCTTTCCATGTAAAGCTTTCAGTAGCATTTGTGACACGATTTTGCTGGTATCCTGAAAGGGAAAGGACAAAAAATGAGAGACAAAAAAAGGAATAACAGAGGTCCAGTATGGCTTATACCCCCACCTCACATACCTATGGGGTTGCTACCCATAGCAGGTGTATTTGATCTTCTCGGTGGCGAGTACAGTGGCCAACATGGGCTTGCCCTCTATTTCTTTGTCACTTCCTTTTTGCCAGTTTCCAGGCAAATTGTTTTTGACACTCCTTAACTGTAGTTTCCCACCATTCCTCAGGTATTTCCCATTCAACAGGCACTAGTAATTCCCATCCACAAAACAAAGTTATTATTTCAGTTGTTCTTAGTTCTGTCTGGATAGGGAAGATGTTTGGTGCTCAACACTTCATGTAACACGAGTGTCAATTTTGTGAACTGCAATACCATTTTTTTCCACAATTTAAACATTTAAATTTAACCCAACTAGCATGCCTGATGTTGAGATGAAACAGACATAGTATATGGTATGGTACTGATGGAAATTGTAATTCCTCCTCTTCTTTGTATGAGTCACAGGCTAAGGCCAGAATATGAGAACCCTCTCACTGAAACAGTCCTGATCCTCCTGTTCAGAGTAGAAGTATTCCTCCCCAAAGCGGGTATCGGAGGTGTCTCAGAACTTGTCCAGGCTGCACTTGAAACCACTGATATAGGCTTGGCCTTATTTCCCAATTAGGTGTGATTCTTTGTACATTCCATGGATCATTTGGGTCTTCCCAGTTAATTACCACCCAGTCCCTGCTTGAGAGTCAATTTGGTATCACCCGGTTTAGATGTTATAGTCCACTCCTCAGGTTCGTTTACAGGTCCTTTGATTCTGCTGGCATGGATCCACCCTCATTCCCTGGTTCGGATTGCTGCCTCAGTCATCAGTAGTACCAGAAAAGGACCTTCCCATTGTGGAGTTAAAGATTGCTCTTTCCATGTTTTCACTAGTGCCCATTCCCCTGGATGGTTATTATGGATTTTAAATTCTAGAGGTGTGGTTTGAGGAATTATCCCTTTGAACCGTAAATTTTCAAGAGTTTTTGCAACTGTGGTGACATATTTTCTAACACTCATTTCCCCTACTTCATAAGGAGCAGTTTCATGTTGTGTGGTCAGAAAGGCTAATCCGAACATCATCTCATAGGGTGACACTCCCAGGTCTGACCTGGGTTGTGTTTGGACCCTCAACAGAGCCAAAGGTAAACATTTTACCCACAACATTTGAGTTTCAATCATTAATTTTGTTAAAGTTCTCTTTAAAGTCTGGTTCATTCTTTCTACCCAGGCCAAACTCTGTGGATGCCTGTGGTAGTCTGTTATTTTACAGTTTGTTCTTCTGTAGTAGGTTTTAAATATTCCTTGTTATAAGTTTGTAATGGTTCATTCCATGCACCCCATTTGGCTTCCCTGATGGTTCAGTCCTGAGTTGTTTACCCCAAGATTTTCCCTCCAAATGTATGTCAATCCCCCTGTCTATCAAAGATAGCACACCCTTTTTGTTCTGGAATGTTCCCTGTCCTTCATCCCTTCCTCGAAGCAAGGTTGGATTGCAATGTTTGCTCCTTCCCCTTGTTGGCTTCTATTGGATAGCCCTTACCCTGTACTCCTTCCCTAATGCCTTCCCATTGGTAAAAGGTTGTGTCCTCCCCTTATTCCCTCACTTCCTTAAAAGCAGGTTTTTACCCTCAATTATTGTCACTTGTCCCTGACTCCTCTGGGGAAATAAACCTTCCTTGGAACTCAAACAAGTGATCCCTCTCTATTCCTTTGCCTTGGTCCCTCGTATTGGGTTGCTGCTGTGTCACCCATGCCACAGCCATGGGCTGCAGGGAGCTGCGAGCCCCTGTAAGCACTGCCACCCGGGAAGGTCTCCGTAGAGATCCGGGGGTGGCCTGTCTCGTGACTGCCCATCGGTCTCAGAGAGTGAGCTGGTCAGAGAGCATATTCCCTCTGGCCGCAGCCCGCAGTTACAGATGCCAGGGGGTATTGTAATTGCCATTTTATTCCCAAGGCTTGAGTTATTTTCTGTAAGACTCTTGACATAAAGTGTGTTCCTCTGTCAGAGTCTATTCTGTTAAATATTCCATACGTGGGAATAATTTGTTCCAAAAGGGTTTTACATGCCACATTAGCCGTAGCTCTGACAGTGGCAACAGCTTCTACCCAGTGAGTTAAATGGTTTATTACTACTAATAAAAACTTCCACCTCTGCACTTGGGGAAGTTCAGTAAAGTCCACTTGGATACACTGAAATAGTCTCAGAGCTAACTTGCAGCCTCCTAATGTTGTTTTCCTCATTATATTTTTATTTACCTTTTGGCATGTTATACATTTCTCAGTTATTTGCTTTGTCAATCCAAAAATCCTAATGCACCCATAATTCCTTAAGAAGTGATCACACAAAGATTGAGTGCCCCATTGAGTTTTTTGAATCATGTCTTCTAATATTTTCCTAGTAATTGGCTTATTAAGTAACTGTCTCCCATCAGCAAGTTTCCATTTCCCAAACAGATCTTTCTCTCCCCCTATCTTAATTCCTTTTCTTCTGCTTCACTACACTTTGGAACTTCCAATTCTTCCTTGTCTGGGGTCAAAATTAACATAACCCTTTTGGTCCCATTTTCTGCTCCATCTCTAGCCTCTTGATCTGCTAAATTATTTCCTCTTATTTCTGAGGTCATTCCCCTTTGGTGTCCTTTAACATGTGCTACAGCTATTTCTTCAGGCAATTTTAATGCCTCTAAAACCTCTAAAATAAGTCCTTCATGTATCAATCCCTTTCCTTTTGAATTTAATAACCCCCTTTCTTCCCAAATTTTTCCAAAGGTGTGTACTACCCTGAAAGCATACTTTGAATCAATACATAGTATATATGCTTCCTTTCTTGTGTGCCAAATATTCCAGTGCTCTTTTTAGAGCACATTATTCACAAGACTGAGCCAACCAATTTGAAGTTAATTTTCCCTTTTCGATGGTCTGAATCTTTAGCCCATCAACCAAGGCATATCCTGACATTCTTTTACCTTGTATGCATCTGGATGAACCATCAACATATATTCTTTCCCCTTCTGGGAAGACTTGTTCTGCTAGACCTTCCTGAACTTTAGTTTGGAATTAGATAATCTCTAAATGATTATGTGTTAAGTTACTTTTTGGTTCTCCAGATAAAAATTGTGCTTGATTCAAACTTTCTTTACCTCTGATTTGCAGAAAAAAAAACTCCACAACTTGTAAAAGTTGTAAAGCCAGGATGATTTATTTCAGCACTGGACGCATGCT
Source organism: Montifringilla adamsi (assembly GCA_017590115.1). Taxonomy (NCBI): domain Eukaryota; kingdom Metazoa; phylum Chordata; class Aves; order Passeriformes; family Passeridae; genus Montifringilla; species Montifringilla adamsi. Next base: position 27,580 of record JAGGNK010010360.1, read on the forward strand.
CCCCAAAGACATGCGCACCCCCAGAAATTCCCAAGTCTACTTTATCCCCTAACCTGGTGCATATGCATAAAAGACGTGCATATACATTAAACTGTCTTATCAGTTTTACAAACCTGTGCAGTTTTTCAGTTGTGTAGTTGTAATGTGGTGTTCATAACCCAGATTCAGTTTTTCTGTCTGCTTCAGTCTCAAGGTCAGTGGCGGCCTCTCCTTATCTCTCTTCAGCTTGGATGGTTGCATTCCTTTGTAAGTAGCCTTGAGTCTCTTTTGTTCTCTCTGAGGCCTTTTTGTGAGCACACAAGTTAAAAGACTAAACAAAAAAATCCAAAATTGGTTTCTAACCCGAGTTAAATTTCCAACCCCCTGTTTCAACTTCTAGTGTCAAATCATCACTGTCTATCAAAATTGCTTCATATTTTAGTATCCTGGAGTCTGTTATCCATTTTTCAGCCATTTGATTTAACACATTTCAGACTGCATGAGGTATATACACAATTAGTTTACTTCCAAAAGTAAATTTACGGCTCTCTTCTACCAAAATAGCAGTAGCTACTATAGCCTGAATACATACCGGCCAGCCATGGCTCAATGGATCCAAAAATTTTGACAAATAAGCTACTGGTCTCTTCATTCCTCCCCACTCCTGGACTAAAACTCCATGAGCTACTCCACCTTCCACATTCACATACAGATCAAAGTGTTTTTCTAATGAAGGTAAGCTCAAAGCTGGTACTGGGGCTAGTTTAAACTTCAGTTCTTGTAATTTATTGTCATCTTCCTTGGTCCACTTTATATAATCTTCCTCTGTCAATTTTTTATATAAAAATTTTACTGCCTGCGTATACCCTTCAATCCATAGTCTACAATATCCCAACAATCCGAGCAGCCTTCTAACTTCCTTCTTTGTAGAGGGAGTGGGAAGAGATAAAATCCCTGCAATCCTCTCAGGATTTTGCTTTTGGCTACATTTGCTTATTAAGTGGCCAAGATATTTTACTTCTGATTCCCATTCTTGGCGCAAGGGTGACATCTGGTGACCCTGACATGTGTTTTACACCAATCGGCCCTTCGCGGAGCATGCTGAGACACCTGGGACCCCTGCTGGACCTCCACCGGGGCACGCGGCACCCACACAGGTTTGCCAGCATTTGGACACCCTCTGTTTCCCCAGAGATGTAGCAACCTTTCCCCACATCCTTAGGAATCAGACTCAGTCCATGGGGCTGCCCTAATAATTTAGACCTGCAGGTGGGGACAAACTCCCCAGAACGGTGGACAGTTCGTGAATTGCTGGGGCAAGGTGCCGGTGTTTCCACGATGGGGGACCAGGCTTCTGAGGAAGAAGCAGATGGTTTTTTTGTGTGGAGGGACCTCCTTTCTTATAGGGGGTTCTTGGTGTTGGACGACTCACTCTGCAAGCTGCTTGGGTGGGCCAAGGCTCACGAGTTCCCAGTGAGCATGGCGGCTGCTTTTAGCCTGGTCCAGTGGCAGGCGCTGGGTGACCGGCTCGCTGAAAAGTTTTTTGGAGGGGACAATACTGTGCCCCCGCTCATGGCTGTGTGGAGGTCCCTGTTCGACGCCCTCGTGAACCGGGACAGTGCTTCGGAGAGGGGAAGCTTGACAGGCGGGGGTGGTGCCAGCACTTTGGAGGGACAGTCATCAGGCCAACTGGTGGCCAGTTTCTCCCCGGCTGCCAGCCTTCTTTTGACTCTGTGCAGGCCGGCGGGAGGCACGGGGACTCCCCACGGAACCCGTCTCTCGTCTGGAGATGGAGTTCCACCGACCAGCCCTGGTTCCTGTGTTTCTGGATGGTCGCCGCCTTCTCTTTCTGCAACAACATTGCCAAAGAGGGTGGTTGCTGCATCTCGGCCACTCCTGGAAGATCATGGCTTGCCGCCTGTGCCAAGTTCGGCCCCCCCTCTCCCTGGCAAATCGGCTTCCCCCCTCATTGGGGGGTGGGGCTGGGGGTTTGCTGCGATGGTCTCCCAGCCTTTCTCCCCCTCTGCGACCCAGGGCCCGGAATTCTCCCGGCTGGCGGGAGCTGCAGTTTCCGGCCTGGCAGCCCACCCCCGAATTGCAGAAGGGGAAGGGGTCGGCTCCCACCTCGGCATCTGCCAAGACAACATGGGTCGCTCCACCAGCTTCCTTGTCGTCAGCCATGGAGCCTGCGCAGCTGTATCGGCCACACCCATCATCGGTGCCTGTGGGTGGCTGCCGGCTCCAGCTGACGTCACGCTCCCTGCCGGTTTTCCCCTCATTCTCCATGGCGCCTGCGCAGATGGCAACAGTTGTTACTGCAGCTCCAACACCATCTCTCCAAATGGTAAGTCATGCAGCGGGAGCAGTGCCTCTTCCTCATTCTGGTGCCAATTTGGTTGACTTAATGTCTTTTGGGCCTCCGCCAGGACGGCCTGTGGCAGTGGTGCCATTGGCTGTGACTGCACTGCCTGCTGCCCTGCCTCCAGCCCGTCCGTCTGAGTCTCAGCTTGTAATAAGCCCTTTGGTCTTGCAGCCCCTGGTTGGCCTCTCGAATCCCGAACCTTTCATTAACATGCCACCTCCGTTACCCGCTGGACGTCCCCCCTGTCCTTGGGTGGGGACTTCGACAGTGATGTCGACCAGCGGCCAGTCCCCCGGCGGGGGCATGCCCCAGTGGTAGACCACCGGCACCGGCGGGTGGAGTTGGCGTCTGCTCGTAACCTCTGCACACTGCCTCCCTGTAGGGTGACTGTGTGCCCCAAAAATCCCCACAGCTTTTGGGATGCAGTTAAGGCATGGGTCTCAGAGGCTGAGGATAAGGATCTGTTGGGGGGGCAGGAAGGTCATGGTGTGTGGCCGATGACGTCACACCCACCTCGGGGGGAGGGGCGTGGGTGGTTCGGGAGGGCCATGTTCTGCCCCAAGGCAAGGTGCAGGCTCATCCTGTGTTTAAGGCTATCCCAAAATCAGGACAAGCCAACAAGCACGAGGTGCTTGCCTGGCAGGTGATTCAGGGTCTGCGAGGCCAGGTTGCAAAACACAGCCTCGGCTCAGAGGAAGTCATGCAGACTCTTGGGGTGATAGCCACAGATCTGCTCTCTTCATTTGACATCAAGCATCTTGCTCAGGTGCTTTTCCAGCCTCTGCAATTTGTGATGTTCATGACATTCTTGTCACAGGCTGCTGCAAAGGTTGCAGCAAGCAACGGGCTTCTGCATCCAGAGGATCCTAGGTGTGGGATGGGAGTGGATGCTCTCCTCGGGGAGCATGCCTACTCCAATCCTGATTTTCAGGCTACCTGGGACGTTGCTGTTCTTGAGCAGTGTCATAGTGTGGGATTTGGTGCATTGGTGAAGACCATTGAGGCGGCCTCCCCCAGGCCCCAATGCGCAACAATAATGCAGGGCCAGGTGAGCCTTTTGTGTCATTTGTCAAGAAGCTTCTTGCTGCCCTGGAGAAGCAGATTGAGGATGCTAACCTAAGGGAATCCTTTTTAAAACAATTGGCCCGGTTCAATTTGAACAGTGAATGCTGGAGGATCATAGATGCTCTTCCAGGTGACCCATCAGTGGTGGAAATGGCCGTTGCATGTATTAAGATGGGTGCTGTGGATCACAGGGTGTCCACTCTGGCGGTTGCTAAGCAGCCAAGCCAGGTACCCTTAGCAGGTGGACGCCAGAAGAAGAACAAAAATAAGGGCAAGAAACAGCAAGGTGCACCCAAGCCAGCAGGTACAGGTGCCAACTTCTTGTGCGCTAGATGCCTTAAGGCAGGTCACCTTGCAAGCCAATGCAGGTCAAAATTTGAAGCTAATGGCCAGCCTTTGGCGGGCCCGGGAACCGGAGGAAGAGTGCAAAGAGGAATTGCGCCCTGACAAAAGTGATTCCTCAGAGCACAGCACCAGCTCAGGTTTGCCCAGATGGCTCGGAGACATTACCCATGGCTCCACCGGCTTGGATGTATATACCCCCTGCGCAGTCATCCTAGAATCCAGTAGTGAGCATAAGGTTCCTTTGAACGTCCTTGGACCTCTGGAGCAGGGGCTGGGCACGTTGCTGGTGGGGAGATCTAATGTCACCCACCAAGAGATCTTTGTTCACCTGGGAGTCATTGACTCTGCCTTTTCAGGTCTGGTTTTTGCCACAGTTTTCACACCCTGTCCCCCTGTCACTATTCCGGCAGGGACTCGGATTGCTCACCTTGTGCTTTTTCAGTCATGTGTCCCCAGGACTGATCTGCAGACTCGTGGGACTGGTGGTTTCGGATCCAAGGGACTGCCACGAGCCCTCTGGTCTGTGACCATTTCCGCTTGGTGACCCCAGATGGTGTGTACCCTGACCCTACCAGGTGCCCACCAGCTGAAGATCGAGCTGCAAGGTTTGATCAACACGGGGGGCGGATGTGACCATAATCTCCTTCTCTGTGTGGCCTTCTATGTGGCCTTTGGCCCCCGTGGGAACACCCATTGTAGAGGTGGGGGGTCCGGCATGTACCATGATGAGCCAATGTTTTGTGCTCGTCGGTAATGCGAGTGGGCAGGTGGCTGCAGTTTGACCCTATGTCGTTTTGGCCCCGGTCACTCTGTGGGGGGAGGTTGTATTGGCTGCCTGGGGGGTGCGAATTGGGGCAGATTTTTAATAGGGGCCACTTCACTGAAGGGTGAAAAGTATCCTACGCTACCTTTATGGTGGCTGGTGGACAAACCCATTTGGGTTCATCAGTGGCCCCTGATGGAAGAGAAACTGATTGCCCTTCATGAATTGGTTCAGGAACAACTGCAGCAGGGACACATTGAGCCTTCTATGAGTCCCTGGAGTACTCCTGTCTTTGTGATAAAGAAGAAGTCTGGGAAGTGGAGGTTTGTTGCGGTGTGATGTCATGATTTGCCTCAGTTACCCCGGTCCTTCCCCAGGTGTCAATCACCTCTCTCCCACCCTGACTCCTGCTGGGCACTGTCTATCAACCCAGAAATTCCAGGGGAGCATCGAGTGATTGGCAGGTTCAAAGGATGCTCTCCACCCCCTGGGGGGCCATTGACCCATCCAGGTGTCCCTCTCACCTGAGACCCCCTCCCCCTATACCTGGATTGATGGTCCCTGTGTTCCCTCCCCTGCCCCTCTCCCCTGGGTAAAAGGACAAGCACACCACGTGCTGGGGGAGTCCTTGTGGAGCTGTTGCTACATTCAGGGGCCATGCAGCCCAGAATAAAACCTCTGGATTAAACCCTCCATCAGGACTGACTCCTTCCTTCACCATCGCCTTAAAAGGTTTCTCCAGCACAGGGAGGCCTGAGGAGTGACCCTCTTCTACCAACAAGCCCCAGCCGTAAGCACTGGAGCTCGGACATGCCCGGACTTGTTCCCACGTGCCCAGCTGTGACCCACCGGTAGCCAAATAGCATCTCTGGGGAGAAAAGACCACAGGTGCTGCTATTTGGTTCAGCAGCAGGGACCAGACAAGCCAAGGCACGACCCATTCAGTAATATTGGTAAAAACCAATAGAGGTTGTTGCAAGACCTCCGAAAAATCAATGCAGTGATGGAAGGCATGGGGGCATTGCAGCCTGGTATGCCCTCATCCACCATGATCCCTGCGGGATGGGAGATCTTGGTCATTGATTTGAAGGATTGGTTTTTTACAATTCTTTTGCATCCTGATGATAAGCCAAAGTTTGCCTTCACAGTGCCTTCAGTCAACAATGCCGAACCTGCACAGAGGTACCAATGGAAGGTTTTGCCACAGGGCTGTCGCAACAGCCTGATTATTTGCCAGTGGTATGTGGCTCAGGCCTTGTCCACTGTTCACGATCAGTTTCCTCACGCATGTTGTTATCATTATATGGATGACATCCTGGTGGCGGCACCCACCCAGGATGAGTTGCTGAGGATACGGCCTCAGCTGTTTGCTGCTCTGCATGCTTACGGGCTGTGGGTGGCCCCGGAGAAGGTTCAGCAGCACCCTCCTTGGAAGTACTTGGGGGTCAAAATTCTTGACCTAACCATTCAGCATCAGGAGGTGCAATTCTCGGATTCTATTCGAACCTTGAATGATACCCACAAGTTGATGGGTGGCATCATCTGTTTGTGTCCTTACTTGGGACTGACCGGGAAACAACTGTCCCTGTTGCATGATACTTTGAAAGGGGACCCTGTCCTGAGGTCACCTCGGGAATTGACTCCTGCAGTGCGACAGGCACTGGAGGAGGTCCAAAGGGCTGTTTCTGCCCATCAGGTTCACCGAATAGATCCTTCCATTGATGTCACTGTCTTCATTACTAATCCAGATTTTCATCCTACGGGTATCATTGGCCAGCGGAGTGACAAGTGGTCTGATCCCTTGCATGTTTTGGAGTGGGTCTTTTTGCCCCATCAGCCGAAGAAGACAGCATCCTCATTGTACGAGCTGATTGCTCGTTTGACAATCAAATGCTGTCAATGGTGTTTGCAGTTGATGGCTGCCAATCCTGTGGTGATCACTCTTCCTGTGGAGCAGGAAGATTTTGAATGGAGCCTTGTTAATAGCGCTCCTTTGCAGAGTGTGCTGGAAAACTTTTTTAAGCAGATTGTCTAACATATGCCCAGTCATAAGTTGCTGCAGCTGGCAAAGACAACGGGTTTGTCATTGTGGCCAAAGAGCAGCCGGGTGCCAGTACAAGGGCCCATTGTCTTCACTGATGGCTCTGGAAAAATGGGGAAGGCCATTGTTACTTGGAAAGATGAATCTGGATGGCAGACACTGGAGGGCCATGAGTCAGGCTCAGCCCAACTGGTTGAATTAAAGGCTGCTGCCATGGTGATCCAGGAATTTTTCCCAAGTGCCTCTGAATTTGGTGACTGATCCCGCCTATGTCGCGGACATAGCCAGGTGTTTGGATTGTTCACTTCTGAAGGAGGTCAATAACGTGGCTTTGTTTCAGTTATTGTAGGCCTTGTGGAGTGCAATTCAAGCCCGGGTCCATCTGTATTACATCTTGCACATTTGGAGTCATACCAATTTGCTGGGTTTCGTAGCAGAAGGTAATTCCAGGGCTGACAGGTTGGCTAACCCTGCGTGGGTAGCGCCTCAGCCTGACGTGATTGTGCAAGCCAAAGCATGGCATGATTTTTTCCATCAAAATGCACATACTTTGCAGAAACAGTTTCATTTGACGCTGACTGAGGCTTGTGACATTGTCAGCTCTTGTGCTGACTATCATGGATTTGCTGCACCTTTGCCAGCAGGGGTGAACCCCAGAGGCTTAAATGCTTTGCAGCTTTGGCAGACAGATGTCACTCACATTGCTGAATTTGGCCGACTCAAGTATGTGCACATGTCTGTTGACACATTTTCCTCCACCATGTAGGCCTCTGCTCACACTGGAAAAAAGAGTCGCGACGTGATTGCCCATTGGAGGATGGCTTTTGCAGTCTTGGAAATACCTTCTTCTGTGAAAACGCACAATGGTCCTGCCTATGTCTTACAGAAGACTCGGCAATTCCTACACCTATGGGGCATGTCACACAAGCTTGGTATCCCTCACTCTCCAACGGGCCAGGCCATTGTCGAAAGCACTCATGATACCTTGAAGTGTGTTCTGGGAAAACAGAAAAGGGGAATGCCTGGAGAAACGCCACACAGTCGATTGGAAAAGGCTTTATATACAATCAACAATCTGACAATGCCACAGAATTTGGAAAACCCTGTCATTCTAAATCACTTTCTTTCATTACATTCTTCAGGTGAGGCGCACCTGCCTCGAGCAAAGGTCCAGATACGGGATCTAACCACCAATAGGTGGGAAGGCCCATACGACCTTATCACTTGGGGTCATGGAGTATGCATGTGTTTCCACAGATACTGGAGTGCGATGGGTTGTAGGAATGCGCCATCTAATGACAGAGTGGCAAAACTAACCTTTG
>JAGGNK010010371.1:0-35801 GCA_017590115.1 Montifringilla adamsi
ATAAAAGCACACTGCAACAGATACCTCTTTTCAGGAAAAAGAAGTTTGAACTGGAGCAATGACAAATTAATTTTATTAGAAAGATGACGGGAAACTGTGAGGAAGAGGTGAAAGGAGCTTGGCTTCTTTATTATTTTCAGTTTGTCCAGTGATAAGAAATGTAACAGAGACATGAGCCAAGGACGAAGTAAACTTATTTAAACTCAATAATAAACAAATAACTGAATAAGAATTACCTACTTAAATTATAATTTTTATTCCAAATCAACAACAAAATTGCCTGTAAGAGCACAAAAGATCCAGAATCTCTTTGGCTCTTCTGTTTCTTTTAAATGATACTCTGCAAAATTGTGCTCTATATAGAAAACATCTCATACTTTTTCATCAAGTCAGTCACTTTAATGAAAGCAGTAAAGATAGTAGAGCTACCTGCATCAGTCGAAGGAAAGCAATTTTGTCTCAACCTAGATATTTAATTAAAAATCTGATATGATGTCATAAAGTGCTTCTTTACCAAAGGATAAAAAAAAAATATTACAAGAACATATAAATTTTAGGCAAAAGAAACAGTTCAAGGGTTGAAGTTATACTATTTTTTTTTCCAGTGATAAAACAGCAACCCCTTACCCATATAGTCAATTTGAACCCTGCATAAAAAGAGACGAAGAAATATTTTTGCTGGTTTTTTGCTCTAGAAAGATCTTGAACATACTGAAATGAGAGAGGAGTAATCTGAACAGGATTCTGTTCCTCTCATGCAAATCTTTATATAGCCTTCACCAAAATGACAATAAACGGGAACAAATGTGTTTAAATATTTAAGAATTTTCCATGTCAGCTTAACAAGAACCTGGTGATTTTAAAGTGTAATAATAGAAGAAATAATTCTTAAGTTGTCAAAGCTGTCATCCTAAATAGGTTTCTAGCTAAATTTCTTATGTCATCTATTTCAAATTTACTAGCTCTTTTAATTAAAAGAATTTAAGAATGTGGAATTATACACAAGCAGAAAACATCTAGTTTGGTCTCATCCAAATATCAGGCAATACAGGAGATTTCCCTGCAGGATAGTTGACTGTTGAAGAGGTAAGTCTGTATTGTTTTTAAATCTCACTTAAAAAATTCTCTCTTAAATGTTATTTCATATTGGAAAATCACACTCCACCCTTTCCCACATATATCGAATTATAATAATACAGGTGTGATTTTGCTCTGTGTAAAAAGACAAATATAGTAAAACTGAACTGATTTACTGAGCAAAAAAGCAGTCAGCAGGAATGATCAGAATTTTTTAATTCAGCTGCTGTTCTGCATAAATTTTGAGGGGAAGTTTGTTATGCAAAAAAGACAATCTATGCCAAAGGACAAATAATTCTTCATGTAAGTGAAACAAAAAAAAATACAAACAGACATATAAGCATTCAGGAAAGTTCCCTAATCTCTTCTTCTTTGATATGAATGATTAAACTGTAAATCCTTGTCCTGTACATATAGCTCCAATGGCTTAATTTTTTGGAATAAATTGAACATTCCAAAATTCAGCACACAACTGAAGACATTTGCACAAAATAACATACACAGAATTAAAATTTTGCTCTGAGGACTTGCTACCAAGAAGCTTATTAATGTCTGATTTTTTACCCTTATGCAAATATTCATTAGAAAGTGTAAAGATCTCTATTCCACGGTAAAAGTCACAGTAGACTTCATTAGTTCTTACAGAATAAATTAGAATAAAAACAAAACAAATCAAACAACCAATCCCTCTTTTGCATAGGAATCTATTTTCTTGATCAACTATACCTGCAGACATGCTGTTCATTGAAATGCTAAATCTGAACAGCAAACTGTGAATGTGACATCTGCAGAGGAAATCTGCTGATATAACGTTAGAAGAAGCATTCTGCCAACTCAGTTGCCAATCACTTGGCAGTCTGCACATTTTCTTCAGAGAAATTCTGACCTGGAACGGCTTTATGGACTGAGATTAGCTCAGCTGGTGATAATAGTGATCCCAAGACTGTGATTTCAATTCCCGTACAGGCGATCCACTTAAGAGTTGGACTGGATTTTTTTGGGTTCCTTCCCTCAGAATATTCTGTGATTGTATATAGTGATGAATAACACTCATTTAAGCTAGCTTTTCTTGTACAGTTGTAATTTTTTTTAGGCTCCAAGAACCACTCACACAATTGCAGTTGACCCATTCTGTTCCTGTCTTTTCAAGACACTGTAATGATGGCAAGGTTATTTGACTACAGATAGTTTCATACTGATCAGTAGCTATTCTTTCATTAATTTCTTCCATTACTATCTGATGACATCTCCTTTCAGCTACTTTTTTATGATGCCCTATGTTTATCAACAGTGTGAAAATAGCAACAGAATGTGCTTGCCAATTATGTTATCATCTTTAAATATTGGAATAATATTGAGTTGATCTTACCTGATCTACTAGGTGAGATGCGTAATGCATGGGAAAACCATAAAAAGGAAAGCTTTTTGATATCATTGCCACTGTGTTGCTTGGTTCCAAAATTCCCACTCATCATCACTTATTAGGATTTTCGGTTTCCATTAAGTCATTCTTTCTATTCATTAAATTGAAAAGACTGAAGTCTGTTGTAGTCCTTCTCACCAAAGGAGAAATCAACCACTGTGATCATCCACCACTGGATGAGTTTTTGCTGCTGTCCTCCTGAATGAAAAATTTGTACATCACTTGAATATTTTCATCTATTCTTTTAACCTCAGGGTAGGTATGTTGGAATCCATCATGTTATCTCTGTCAAGTGTGTAAGACATTTCCTTGAAGCCCATCTGAGCATCCAAAGGCCCTCCCATCCCAAATAAGATAGTGCTATGCAGACAAAACCTCTCTGTATGACCTACTTAGGTTATGGAAGTGGGCTGGTAAGAACTACAATTAATGTAGCAGTCAGAGGTGCATTGCTCCGTTTCAATTATTTCTTTATTAAATCAGTTCCAACACACTTCCTTTTCTATTAAATAATCTCAATTCATAATTAAATGAGTAACAAGATGAGAATGGCAGCACCACGTTCAATTATATGCAAAAATTGTTTTCAGGTGGAAAGTGTCAAATGACTGTACAACGACAATTAATCTATATTACTGAAAAAGATTTAACCATAAATATCTTTTTTCACTTCTTTCTTCCTTTTTTTTAGCAATTCTTGTCTCTGAACTAGAAAGTCTTCAAGAAATCCCTTAAATTACTGAGAATAGATGTTAGCAAGAAAACACAAAGTTTTTGTATTGCATTTATCTCCTCTAATATGAAGAAAATCAGAAATAACTCTAGGGAATTGCATTACTCCTGGCAGATAGCTCTTGGCAATGCTTGATAAATATTTCCAGATTTTTTGGTTAGTTTAGGACTGTCTTCCTAACAGAATGATAACAAAAAGGTTCATTGTTTGACCACATCACAGTTTAACCACAGATGGCTGATAAGTATCACACAGCAGCACACTCATTCTCCCCCACAGTAGGTTGGGGGAGAACATTAGAGGATAAAAGGGCAAAAACTGGTGGACTGAGACCAAGACAGCTTAATAGGTAAATCAAAAGCTGTGTGCTTTATCCAAACATAACAAAGTATTCATTCAATTTTTTCAGTGGCAGCCAGACATTTAGTCATATCCAGGAAAGCAGGGCCCCAGCATATGTAATGGTGACTTTGGAAGACAAATGCCAACTCCAAACACCTTCCTTCTTCTCTTATTCTCCACCAGCATCTATTGCTGAGCATGACATTTTATGGCTTGGTATATCTTTTGGTATACACTTTTATCAGTTGTGGTCAGACTAATCCAAACTTCTTGCCTGCTGCCAGCCTACTCATTAATGGGACAGCATAGGAATCAGAAAAATCCCTGACACTGTGTACACATTGCTCAGCACTAACTAAAACAGGTCTGTGTTTTCAACATTTTTTTCAAAATATAGCATGTACAAGCTAATAAAGAAAGTTAACTCTACCCCAGCCAAAACCAGTATAGACTGTCATCTCTTTGTTCTTCATCATCTTACCTTATCAAAAAAATATAAGCTGCACATCGATTAGTCTGTTTTAGTCTTGTGATAAATATTCTGTATTCGGCTTGTAGTTTCAGAGACCAGATCATTGCTACAGTACACACTACAGTGTACTTCTTCAGACCTACTGAAGTGTTTGTAACTCTTGGTTCATCACTATAGCAAAAAGAGGATCACAGTTACCACACATCTGAGGAGAAAGCAACAAGCAGCAATGGAGGACAGTCAATAATATTACTTCCCAGCTGTGGTGGGAGAACCTGACCCATATAACACAATCCAGTCCTTGCTTCTGGCCAATACTGGGCTGTGAGGAAAGGGCAAAAAGCAGACAAGCCTACAGTTTCTTGTCCTAGACCCACCAATAGATCTGTAAGACGTTTGTCTTAACTGACATCTTTCTTCTTCTTTGTTCTGAAGTGTGGGCTTACAAATGTGAAATCAAACAGAGCAATCCCTGAAGTGATGATGCACTAATGCCACAATGTGGTCTAATCATTTTCTCTTCCAGGTACAGGTGAATGATAAGTGGGGTTATTAGCACCACTCATGATAGAAAACATTAAACTTTCTTCCAGAGCCTTTCCTTGGTTATGGTTTAGTGCTTGATTCAACAACTACAACTACCCCCATGTCAGGTCTCACCACAGCCTTCAATCTTTCTGTAATGTACTTACCTTTTCTATATGGTAGAACTTACATTAAGTTCAGCAAATACAGCCTAGGACCCCAAATTCATCAACAAAAAGCTCATTACTTGAATCCTATTTATCCTTAAAAAGGTATATGGTACCCTATATTTAAGAAATTATCTTTACAAGTTTACAAATTAAAATGACTGAAACAAAGTAAATCTAATTCTGCATTTAACAGATTTTGACTGACTTTAGGTTTGTAATTTTTATTTGGCTTTAAGAATACTCTTTTCCTAACATTATGCATGTTTTGCAGGGCACTTCAAATGAAAAAGAGTAAGGGTGGGCCTTAATCTTAAAATATACTTAATATATGACAAATCTCAGCCTCGTGTGTGCTAGACATGCATGATTCTCCTGGAGAGACATGTCTGTGGAGAAAAGGAGGGATCTTCAACAACACAGAAAATATATATGTTATTAAATTTATAAGGATAGTCTGGACAGCCTTAAGTTCCAAATTATGTTTTATCCTGCAGGTTTCAGAAACATGTCAAATGCATTCTGAGAATTACTTTGATAGGATAATTTTAAACTTATTTGAATAACAGTTTATTGGCTTGGAGGCATTTTGATACTCATTTTTGACACACAAATGTAACAGAAAGTGAAAATATAACAAATCAATAACTAAATTCATGTAAGAAATACTGTGACTTTTAGACAAATAATGAGGTATTTAACTTTAAATATCGCCCAAGCCAGAAATAGGAAAATGCAATTATCAAACAAACAAACAAACAAACAAAAGAAATTTGGGGATAGAGAAACAGTATAATTGTATTATACTGTATGATATGGTACAGAAGCCAAGAAGAAAACATGAGAACCACAAGCCCAGAATATAAATTTAGTTTCTAGCAATCTCCCTGAATCCTAAAACTCTCCACACCAACCATAATTTAAAGCAATTAAATTAATCCTCTGATCAGTTTCAAAATCAATGTAATTTCACCAACTCAAATACTGAAGCTTTAGTTTCAGCATAGGTGATTAAGAACTGAGGTATGTTTGCTGAACATCTGAACCTGAGGCTAAAAATTAGCAGCAAGACATTCACCTTTGCCATTCACCTTTGCCCATATTTGTATGCTAATGAGTGTGAGATAGAAAGTGGTCAGCAATAACTTGATATCTGAAAGCTTTGAAACCTGTTTTTTCCAACCTTTGCTTTCAACAAAACATTTGAATCTTACCTTCTTATAAGAGTTTATGTCAATTAAAACTTATTGTCTTTTAATGCTACTCTATGCCTTAATTAAAAGTACACATGAGAACATAAATTCCAGTTTTCCTTCCTCTCATAATAGACAATATACTTAGGAAACCTAATTATCAATTTTGAAGTGTGATCATTGCACATATGGGATATGTTTCCTTTTCATTGCTTTGTTAATTGCATGCAGACATTTTGTTTAATTTGTTTTCTACTCATAAGGGATGAGGATTATGTTAATGAGAAACCAACACTCAGAGTTTCAGAGAATGTTCTCTTGGTTTTTTTTGTTTTGGTTTTGTTTGATCCTAGGTTGCTTCTCTGTCTTGAATAGTGCCCTAAAACTCTTTTCATAATAATGATACATCCTTATGAAAGAGCACAAGAAACTTCAGTACAGAGTATGGGCCACAGCTTGCCCAGACACAGAAAGGGAGCAGAAAAATAAAGTCAGAAAAGAGACAGAGAGAGAACAAATATCATCAGTTCTTAGATCCTACATTGGTCCTGCTTGGATGGTCCAGAGCTGGGATAGTGAGACAAAGAACGAAAAACATAAAGAGGGAAAGAGAGAGAGAGGGAGACCGATCCACTTCCTTTTACAGTTAACCTTGTATAAATGGGGGATACAATTCTTGTTCATTGAAAGACAAATGTAAAGGAACAAGCTTATTCAAGTGGAGCTTTTTGATGTCTCAAACTAAAAATTGTCATATAAATCCACTGGTTTTGATTAAAAACAGTAAAGAATTACAGTATTGTTAGCACAAGTACCACTGTAAACAGGGTTTAGTCAAAAAAGTTTTTGGAATAAAAGCCCTACCACCTGAGTAAAAATCGAGATTCAGAATAATACTCTGCAAATGAATGTTCTACTAAAAAGTCTGAAGCAGTAATTTTAATTGCACAAATTTTGCTCCATTCTAAAACATTGTTTAGGATCAATTAAAGGCAAAAGTAATTTCTCTGACAATTTATTTCTGTTCTGCAATGTTTAAGTTCCTAAAAACAAGCCAATCAATTCTGCTCTCAACCCCCTCAAAAGACAAATACAAGTCACTGATGCCATTCTTATTTCCCATAAAAATAAATTAATAGGAACAAGCTTCTTTGAAATTATCAAAAGTAATTCATTCAATGACTTCTTTCCATTATGCAATAAAAATTCATTAAGCTCAACTTCATTCTAAAATTTCAGAGCAATTTATTCAATAAGTTTAATTCACAAACAAGTTAATTACCCTAGGTCCTGTTCCTCACAGTTTTTCTAAGATAAATTCCTCCCTTAATTGAATGTACATGCTTTCCTCCATCTTTAAAAAGCTGTAAATTTGTCTCTTGCATCATTTGAGATGCTGGCCATAAGCAAAGGGCTAGATCCTTAAATGGTACTTGCTGTGCACCTAGAGATTTACAAGCACCAGTCACATTTCAGAATTAGTCCCAAACTGAGCTGTTCCTCACAGCTGCTGTGGTTCCAAAACAAAATTTACAGCGATAATTGCTTTAGGTTTCTCAAGTAGTCAGCAAAGTAAAACTTTATGTTTCTATCTCCTATTCTGCTCTTTTGGCATTGGTGATGTGCAAGCATCAGCACTGCAAGTCACATAGAGATATTCACATGAACTACAGGTGCATTAATTTCCCTCTCAAATACTTCACAGAAAAATGAGTGCATTCATAAAAGTTACAAGAACTTGTAATGTTTTTGCTATTTATGCCTGATATTACACATACCCATTTCCCTTTCAAAACGAACCTTTTGCACTTTTCTGTAGATGATGAGGGACTAAAACACTGCTTTCCAGAAAGTCATTCCTGTTGCCTTGATACAGGTTTCATTCCATAAAGATGATTAAAGTATAGGGAAGGACTCAAGCATTGAAGGGCATATCTGCAGTCTTTCCAGAAGACACCTGCGAGCCCTCAGGCTACAGTTTCAGGACCCTACAATCAAGCACACAGAGATGAGCATCATTCCCTCCTCTCCACAGCTGGCCATCCTCTTGCTTAGGAATGCAAACACCTTACTGTGACAAACTACTACAGAGGTGCAGAATGAACTGATTAATATTTATGGAGCCAAGTACTCTTTGTGGGGCATAATTTTCAGAAAGTGCTAACTCAAAAAAAATAGCCTACTAATTGAAGGTAATGGAAGGTAACAACTTACATTTGAAGAAACAAAAATGAGTATCATTCTTCCATTTTTGCAAATGGCTAGGCATGGGCAGTGTTAGAAAAACAAGAAAAATAATGTTAATAAAAGTTACAGTGAAATTAAATAGAGAATTCAAATACTATTTCACTTAACTTTTAGGCAAAATTATAATAAGTTTAAAATAATCACAATAAATTTCAACCACATAAATCCTTTTCTTCCCATTCCTTTAACATTCATCTTTCTTTCAAATATACATGAGCTACTGATATTGTACAGTTAGAAAGGATTCAGGCTTCCTTTTCTTTTTACGCTTTTAACATTGTCTATAAGTGATTACAATCCTGTCAACAAACAAGAGATCAAGAAGTAGAAATCAGTAAAACTGTCCAGCTGCAGGCAGAATCCTTAAAAAGTTCTGTCCACAATTGTTTTTATTAATGTACTTCTTTATAAGGACTAGAAAGATAATATATTCCCCAAAGATATTTTCCATTTACAAATAATTAGGCATTAGGTCTGGCCTTGCAAGATCTAGGAATGATGGATTTCATGTCCAGACTCCCGTGAATTCGTTTCTGCACCAAAATTTTTTTCACAGGTAGGTCTGAGGACAAGACACATTTAATGCTCAGCAAAGTAAGGATACTTACAGCCCTTTGTGCAACCCTTGAAGCAAAATGCCTCCCAAATGTTATGGGGCTTACAGGTCCTCTGTGGCTTTAAACACCTTTCCGATTATCCTGGTTAATAAGAAAGTCACCTTTAAGCCTCACTACTAAGTTTATTCTGAAGGCATCAGAAAAGAAACTGGGTTACTATGAAAAAAAAAAACAACTTAAGAGATACGTGATTGTAAATTGATTGATGAATAGTGTATTATTCTAACTGAGAATACTAAAGACATTAATGTGTTGAGAAGTCAAATAGATAACCTAGAAAAGAAATCTGCTGTAAAAATATTGATGGGAATTTTTGAAGGCATAGCAATAAGAAAATCTAATTTTTATTATTTGCACTGTATTACAATATTTTGTAATATAGTATAACAAATCTTTCTGAAGAAGTTGCACTCTCTTTCTGCTTTTACTGCCTTGATTGAAAGCCAAGGTTACAGGGGATTGATATTTATCTCATTGCAGTGCATTTTACCCAAACTCTCACACTGATTGATGAGCTACCTAGTAATAATTTCATCCAGCACTGAAATCTGGTTACTGTTTCTGTGCAAATCAACAGTACCCTGTGCCAGTAAACAAAGGCATTAGATTGCTGCTTTCTGGAGCCCTTACCCAGGATGTTGTGAGGACTGTCAAGGCCTGTCTAATTCTTTGACAACTACAATATGCTGTGCTTTCAGGTGGGTACCAAGGATACTGCCAGGAACAGTCTGGACAATATCAATGTAGGCAGTCACAGGTGTGAGGGCCCAGGTAGTGTTTTACTCACTCCTGCTGTGGAGAGAAAAGGGTTGTTAAGAAAGTGTCACTGATAGTGCATGTCATCAATTGGTTGCAGAGCTGGTATCAGCAACAGGGTTTTGGCTTTCATGCCTGTGGTATGCTGATTGACATCTTCTTGGGAGAGACAGGATCCAGTAAGTGGAGCAAAGGTATCTTTTCCAGCAGGATGATGGATCTGGTATGATGGCTTTCAAAGTGAGAATGAGGCCAGGGGGAGAATTAGCAGCAGCCTTCTGATGAAGGGATATACAGGGCTGACAAGGAAAGAGACTAGAGAAGCTGAAGGGAAGCAAACATAGAATTGACAAAACTGGGCCTAGAAGGGGTGACCTCAAATATTTTTACATAAGTAGATAGCAGCCACCGTTATATGGAGAAATAAAATCACAAAACCCTCTTTTGACTCATCCCAGAAGGTGATAGAGTAAATTAGATTAGAGTAAAAAGACACGGAATGATCAGTGTGTATAGATATATAGTGTTAATTTTAGAACAATTTTATTGCAATGGAAAGAGGCTATGCAGATGTTTTGGTTAGTATCATCTACAGTAATACAGCAATAAAATATTTAAGGAAAAGAAAGAAAGAGAAGGGATAAGAACAGAAAGGCATCACCACCTGTGGATCCAGCAGCAAGATGTGATTGTTGCCATTTAGTTGTCTCTTGGTTGAAGTGTTGGTCATAGTCTTGATTCATCAAAGGTTAGAGAAAGCCCATGAAACACAAAGTTCATTGGGTTAAAACACATTTATGTTTAGGTGGAAACACCCAGATACCTCCCCTGGGAGTACTCCCCTCCTCTGTCTGATGCAATACAGTGAATTTTGCACAGTCCTCTGGTGGAAAGTCCCAGAAATGAGTCAAGGCAATGCTTCAGGGACATGTGATGGTTTATGAAGCCTTCTAAGACACAGTTGCTGCCTCTCGCTTCAGCAGGGTTAAGCCCCATCAGAAAGAGTGAATACTTCACTCCCACTTGTGAATGTCCTATAAAAATTTAAATCCCCATCTTCCCTGGCTGAGCAGAGGGAGGTGACGGGAAGTTTTACAACTGAGCCAGTCATCAAAGGGAGGATATGGATGATGAAAGCACTGTCCCATGTCTGCAGGGTTTGTTTCTTACCAGTCTTCTCCCTTTTCTGGCTCAGCATCCAGCACAAAAATCTCTCCTTCTTCCCCTAGGTTTGTAAATAAGGCACTCTGCCACCTCCACAAATGACAGAAAGTTTTGAGACGTTAACATTCCGGACTCTCCCAAACCCAAACATAAAATCTCACAAATATGAAATAGCATGGTTTTGGGAAATCAGAATGCTGGAGTGTCTCTTTGAACCATCTAGACACTAATGCGCATAATCCAGAAGTTTTCTGGAGAGCATGAATAAAAACTTTGTGGTGGCAATAACAGAGGATCCAAGAAGGAGATGTGTCACTGTCATATTTTCTGAATAAATCATTTGCCAGGATTTTTCTCCTGAAAAGCTGAGAAACCTCAGAGGAAAAGAAAAACAATAATTATATGCTGCTGTGGAATGCAACAGGTGCATCTTTAATTGGTCCATATGAGTTGTTTCTACTTAATGACCAACCATGGTCCAGCTGTGTCGACTCTCTGAGCAGTCATGAGTTTTTGTTATTCATTCCATTCCTCTCCTTTCTAGCTTTCTGATGGATCCTTTCTCTCTATTCTTTTTAGTGTAGTTCTAGTATAGCATTTTAATGTAATATAATATCATAATATAATAAATCCGCCTTCTGAAACATGGAGTCAAAATTCTAATCTCTTCCCTTGTCCTGGGACCCTCAAACACAACAACAGAGATGTGCTTTGCTGTACCTAGCACTCACAAACTAGAAAAAATTTGTTGTGGTTTGAAAGCTGTTTGCAATATTTAACAAAAGTATTTATCAAGAATCATCAATCTCGGTGAGCAGGAAATAAGATTAAAATGTCAGGACAAGGATGAACAAGTGGCTCCTAAGAAAATTCAAACATTGAAAAAGAAAAAGAAAGAAGGTCAAACCAGGGACAAATATTCTGGGAGGATCATAGAGACACTGTCTGAGCATGGTTAAGAATACATAGCTAGAGAAAGAAAAACCTGCCTGGAACTTGATACTGACAAGGGATGCCAATGACACTAGCTTATTCTCTAAATCAGAAAATGGGAATGAGAATATTAGAGGAAATGTAAGCCTCTTGCTGAATGTGGCAGGAAGTTTGGTGACACAGGGTATGAAAAGGCAGAGGTAATGAACGCCCTCTTCACCTCAGACTTTATAAGCAAGTCTAGCCTTCAGCAATTCCAGAGCTGAACCAAATGGACTTCAGACTACTCTTCCAGCGTCAGCAATTCTGTGATTTGAAGTGTTAATGCAGACTGCTCAGCCTGGCTTTGTT
The DNA here is from genome assembly GCA_017590115.1 of Montifringilla adamsi. Classification (NCBI taxonomy): domain Eukaryota; kingdom Metazoa; phylum Chordata; class Aves; order Passeriformes; family Passeridae; genus Montifringilla; species Montifringilla adamsi. Next base: position 12,001 of record JAGGNK010010371.1, read on the forward strand.
CATTTACCCCAGGTACAAAACTGATTTTGGAGAGTGCCCACCAGCCATATGTGGCATAGGATGACTGACCGTGGAGTGTAATTTGACCTTAAAGAATCCTGAAAAGAAATGCCACCTTGCAGGACTGCCAAAAACTTGGCAGTTTCACTATGTGTGCAGCACATGGTGCTACTGGCCCCAGAATCCCTTGCAGTGACAGAGACTGCTGAAAAGTCTGAAGTGAACCAGGTCATCAGAGACCACCCTAGTCATAGAAAGAAACACTCTCTGCCTTCAGTTTCCCTGCAGCTTCCAAGACCCATGCTGACAAGACCCTGGCAACTGATATTTGGCCAATGTAAACCTAAATTACTGCTTTGCTGAGGTCACTGGTAGAATTTTGGTTTAAGTGTAATAAAGCGATAGGACAGCACAGCACAGAAAACAAAATCAATACGTAATTCAAACATTATAATTTCCAGAATATTCTGGCACAGTAGAAAAAAAGCTATAAATTAAACCTTTCACATGCTGCCAGTAGAAGGGATATGACAGGAAAAGTTACAGAAAAAAAAAAACATCCATGCCAAAAAGTGGGTTGCCTTTGCACAACTAAATTATGAATGTATATTTTTGCTATGGTGCCACATGGTTCTTACAATGGAATTTGAGTAACTTTTCTTGACATGCACATCCTAAGCCAGAAACTCCTCAGAAAAGTTATTTTTCCCTTATTTTATCTTTACTCACACTGCATCTGTCAGCCATTACAATAACCCAACAGACTTACATCTAAGCATAGAATGCAGCAGTAGCTCTTTTTCTTAGTGGATAGTAAGAGAGAAGACAGGGACACAACCCTGTTAAATCAGCATTCAGAAACTGTGTTTCTTACCTTCTTATATTTACTCTCAATGCATTTTCAATGTTGACAAGCCCATTTTTCATCCTTATGTTGAATGATTAGTATTTATGAAAATGAACATGTAAGATACACATTTTTTGTACCTGGCCTCATTTGTCAGGAGATGAGATCATTCAATGCAATTAGGGTGATGACAGAGACTGATGGTAAATGATCATACCAAAGGATTGTTATAGTTTTCTTTTTAGTTTTGGCATGCATTATACACTCAGTTGCATTAGCTTGAAGTTTCTTTGGGAATCATAATAAAGAAATATCAGTTACATGGAGCTCAAAATTGTCTAAATTTTCTTATTCCCAGGAGCAAATGAGGAGAGGAGAGGAGAGGAGAGGAGAGGACAATAGAGGAGAGGAGAGGAGAGGAGAGGAGAGGAGAGGACAACCCAAACCACCATTCAAACTCAAATATCAAGGAGGAGTCACATTTGTTATCTTTAAAACAATAAGAGTCTGTGCTAAATTTGCTTATGATACTTTTAGCTGCTTATTATGTTGCAGAGACTCTTGAAATTTTCTTCTTTTCTTAGACTTACTCCTTTCAATTCTGGTGGGTTTTTTTAGGATCAGAATGGGAATTAAAGTCTGATAGTGCCAATCACAACAGAAACCAACTTTTGACAACTTGGTTTGAAAAGCAAAGAAAAGTAAAGGAATAAATTCAGGAGATTTTCAAATAAGCTAAACATTGTCAAAGCATACTGAAAGATTTTAGATAAGAAGTTCTAATTTTAAGTTCCAATATAATTTGGTTGGAGTTCTTATTATATCTCTCTTTTCAAAATATTTTTTTTTCTATCAAATAACTGTCATTTAACTTCCATCTTTGTGAAACAAAAATCCTCAGACTCTAATATTAATTGTTCAACAGTAAGAAGAGGGAATAAAAGTCATGGCAGATCTCAAAAGGGATTTCATAATCTAGACCGAAATACCATTGTGTTGGGCTTCTCTACATGAAAGTAGACTAGAAATTACCTGAAGCACAGTTTGGTCTTGCTGTTGTTCTTTGCTACTTAATCCAGTTTTGGTTTTGTCTGGTTTTCTTTAGCCTCTCAAAATGCCTTTTCCAATCAATAACACCAGTCCTCAAAGAGGATAACTTTGTGTTTTCTTTTCTTTTCTTTTCTTTTCTTTTCTTTTCTTTTCTTTTCTTTTCTTTTCTTTTCTTTTCTTTTCTTTCTTTTCTTTCATAAGCTCATAACTGTTTCTGAAAAAAAAAGTTATGATTTGTATTTTTAAAATTTTTTTTGCAAGCTGACTGCCTCAAATGACAACTGGAGACCTTCCACCGTGATGATTTTATTCACTAAAAGGCAAGTTTTGATGAACTTTTTTTTAATTGCTAGTCTGGGAGGGTTCAAATGAAAATTTAATGGTGCAGTATTATGACAGCTGTACATAACAGTATGCCTTCCATCTCCTTGATGACTTGTCCTGTTTAAGAAAAAGTCACAAATATTTGAAGAAAAACCTACAAGTATATACAAATGTATATGGAGCATTTTACTGCAAGCTGTGTTTGAACCATGTAACTCATAGAAGGCAAACACAGGGAAAGATAGTGTTATTAAGAAAGTGTTACTAGCGCTATACTGTGTGAGAAATAATGAATTATTTTTGTCAAAAGTAGCTTAAGAGAGAACCCCTAAGAACTGAAAAGTGCAGAGGGCTTTGTAGGAGTGAGGAGGGAGAAGGAGAAAAAAAAGTGGTTGATAGCCAAATACAATATATCAAATATTTTTTAAATTAGTCATTGAATTTTGTGCACCCAAGAGTGTCTGTAATGAAACTGGAACTCTGCTATTTAATCTGAAAACTGATTTCCATAATTTTTTCTCCTGCATTGTTTATGCAGAGATGAAATTTATTTTGTTCAACGTTATTTTTGGTCAAAATATTCACAAATATACAATTTACATTTACCTCTTCTCTCTCAACTTTTACCACATCTTTAAATGTTTAAGCTTTTAACCATGGTAAAATTATACTATACTGGTATACCACCTACATATGATTTATATTTTAATACAGAATCCTGCACTACTGAATCCATCAAAATATTGAGAAATATGACACCAAATCCCTGTGATTTGCCCTTCAGTTCTCTGGTAACTCTAACTGTGTTCTATTTCCAGTCCAGGAAGTACTTTACTGCAGGCTGCCTGATCAAGGGGAACCTAATAAACAACCCTTAGCTCAGGCTACAGGAGGCATTACACTTGCTGGCTCCTCACCTGCTGGGGCACTTCAACCACCCTGACATCTGCTGGGAAAGTGGCACGGCAAGCTGCAGGCAATCCAGGAGACCCCTGGAATGCATGGAGGAAAACTTCTTGAGCCAGGTAATAGCCTTGCTAGAGAGGATGTGATGCTGGAGCTGATGGTCACCAAACAAAGGCAGTGGAGCAGGAACATCAAGACTGGAGGCGGTCTGGGCTGCAGTGACCATGCACTGGTGGAGTCTGCAGTCCTGAAGGCTATGGGTGAGGTAAGTAGCAAAGTTAGGTTCCTGAACTTCAGGAACGCAGATTTTCAGCTCTTCAGAGAGATAGTCAGTGGGCTCTCCTGGGAGACTGCCCAGAGGATCAAGGGAGTGGAACAGAGCTCACAGACCTCTGAGGAATTCTTCCATAGAGCAGAAGAGCTGGCAACTCCCAGGAACAAGAAATTCGGCAAGGAAGGCAAGAGACCAGCATGGCTGAGTAGGGTGCTACTGGTCAGACAAAAACAGAAAGAAGCAAATGCACCAACATTTGAAGACACAACTGGTGACCTGCAAATGATATGGAGCCAAAGTTTGGTTGTGGATGGGGTGAGACAGACCAAGATGAACCTGGAAGTGAGACCAGCAAGGGGCACAAAGAAAAATAAGAAGATCTTCTATTCTAATAGGTATGTTAATCAGAAAAGTCAAAGTTGTACATCCCTTATAAACAATGCTGGAAAACTGGTAACAATAGACGAGGAGATGTCGGAGGAACTCAACAACTTTTATGACTCAGTCTTCAACAGCAACCTCTCTTCTCACACCTTTCAAGTGAATGGACAGCAAAATGGGGAGTGGCAGAAGCAATGTCTCTTCCACTCTAAGTAGAGATCAGATTCATGATCACCTGAGGAACCTGAATGTGCATTAAGACTACGGGATCTGGTGAAATGCATTGAGAACCAATGAAACTTGATCTGAGAACTAGAGTTCTGAGGAAATTGTCTGATACAGTTGCCAAGGCATTCTCCATGACATTTGAAAAGTTATGCTTGTCAGGTTCCAACCAGGGGGCTGGAAAAAGGGAACATTGTGCTCATCTATAGAAAGGAAGTTTCTGGGAAGTACCACCCTCTCAGTCTCATCTCTGTGCCTAGGAAGATCATGGAGTGATAGTCCTAGAAGTTCTGCTAAGGCACATGGAGGATAGGGAGCTGATTTGCAGAAACAACTATAGATTCACCAAAGATGGAAGGCAACCTAGTGGCCTTCTATGATGGAGTGACTCCATCAGAGGACAAGGGAAGGCTACAAGTGTCATTTATGTGGACATCTGCAAGGCCTTTGACACAATCCCCCACAACATCTTTCTCCTGGAATTAGAGAGAGATGGGTTCAACAGGTAGACTCTTGGATTGTTAAGACAGTAGCCAGATGGTCACATCCAGAGGGTAGAGGTCAAAGGCTTAGAATGCCAGTGGACATCAGTGACAAGCAAGATCCATCAGGGATTTATACTGGGACCTATGTTATTTAATATATTCGTTAATGATATGGACAAAAGGAGGCATGCTCAGCAAATTTTTAGAGGACACTGAGCTGGGTGCTGTTGTTGACAGACCTGATGAACAGGATGCCATCCAGAGGGACCTGGATAAGCTCGAGAAATGGGTCCATAAGAACTTCATGAGGTTCAACCAGACCAAGTGCAAGGTGCTGCACCTGGGTCAGAGTAACCTCTGGTATCAGCACAGGCTGGGGATGAGCAGATGGAGAGCAGCCCTGGGGAGAAGGACTTGGGGGTGCTGGTGGCTGAGAGGCTGGACATGACCCAGCCATGGGCACTGCCAGCCCAGAAAGCCAAATGTGTCCTGGGCTGCATCCAAAGCAGCATGGGCAGTAGGGAAGGGAGGGGATTCTGCCCCTCTGCTCTGCTCTGCTGAGAGCCCACCTGGAGCCCTGCAGCCAGCTCTGGGGTCCCAGCACAGGGAGGACATGGAACTGTTGAAAAGAGGGCTACCAAGGCTCTTAGAGGGTTGGAGCATCTCTCCTGTGAAGAAAGCCTGAGAGAGTTGGAGTTGTTCAGCCAGGAGAAAAGAAGGCTCTGAGAAGACCTTTTCGTGGTCCTTCAACAATTAAATAGGAATAAGAAAAATGGGGACAGACTTTTTGGTAGAATCCATAACTATAGAACATAGGTTAATTCTATTAAGGAAAAAAGGATTAGACTAGATATAAGAAAGACATTTTTTATGACAACGGTGAGGCCTGGAACAGCTTGCTGTGAAAACATTTAAGTAGGGTTGAATGGGGCTCTGAGACACCTGATCTAGTTGATGTTCCCTACTTATTGCAGGGGCATTGAACGTGATGACCTTTAAGGCTCATTTCCAACCCAAACTATTCTATGACCTTCATAGTGGTGATAGAAAATACAGGTAAGAAATATTACATCAAATCTTAAAAGACAGTAAATATAAAGAAGTAAATAAAGGATTTTTAATTAATTGAAGATATATTCTGAACTATAGTGAATTCAGAACAAACCTACTTCAGAGTGTGTTTTGTCTAAATGTTACCATATAGCATGATAAGTAATGTGTTCAGATGTTATCTTTGAAAGCTTTAAGCAGCTTCTATCTGTATGTTGTTTCAGATTTCTTTGTGATTTAGAATGCCACATAGTACTAATTCTTATGACCTGCTCAAGAGTCACCTTTGGCTGTCATTTTATCATTGTAATGTTAAACTAGATTTTGTCTCCTAATTAAAATTCAAGACAAAATGTTTCATTTTCTTGTGTAGAATATATAATTTTATTACATTGATTAAATTTTAAAATTCAAAAATGATTTTCTACTGTCAATGTCTGAACATTTCAGAACTGCTGTACAGAAACTGGTTCAGTTTCATGAAGTTGTGTTTTTCTGATCAAAATTTGTGTCAAAAGATTTCTTTATAAGTACAACTACATAATGCACCTCAGGCCTGGCCTCATTCTTTTCTGATTTAGGATTTTTTTTGATCTTACAAATGATGTGTATCTTTATGGCACATAAAAGGAACAAGAGTACAGTATATTCTTTGTTGTGGAGACTATGCAATCTAATGACTTGAATGAAGGCTGAAGATGAGAGACTAGGGATCGTCTTTCCCATAGCATAAGCCAACATAAAGGGAAAGAAAACACTGTAATATATAATAGTATTCTGATTATAGCAGGGATTAAGTGTTTTGTTCTAAATTTTAATGAAATTAGTTTACATATCCCTTTCATTTTTCTGGGTAATACTAATCTTCCTAACATTATGAGCAGTATCTACTATGAATGTGTATTAGTCATATCTTCCAAAGCTGTAGTTATCAAGAATAACCAGAACCAAGATTTTACCTCAATGTTTTCATATTTTTATGACATTTTTGTTTTTCTATAATCAAGTCTCGGATGGAATCACTTTTAATTTTTATTAAGAAGCAACTTTACACATTGTAGAAAAAAATGTGGTTTTTAAAATTATTTTTCATTCATGTCAAAATGCATCTTTAACTCATATTTAGATTCCTTTATATAGATAAATGACCATCTATTCAGCTGTTATTCAATTTATTCAAGTGCATGATAAACATTAAAGATTGAACCTGATTCTCTGTTTGAAATATCCTATTGCATATCTATTATCTTCTAATCTTAAATTATCTTCTCATTTTAAAGGATCTAAATTTTTCAATCTACTAAAAATAAACATGTCAGTCAAATTAGTAAATAGGTACAGTAAATATCTACTGTTTTCAGTGTGCATTTTTTGGTGAATAACCTTGTAATCTCCATATACTTTTATCTACATCAGCTCTCAATTTAGATTGCTAATTCTTTAGGGCAGATTTCTTATCTTTTTGATCAAACAATATTAAGAATACTTAATCAAACAATATAAAATATCAAAAGAAAGGTCTAATACATTGCACAGAAAAATGCATACCTATGGAAAAAAAAAAATCCAAAACAGAAAAACTCAAACAACAAACAAACAAAAAGTTATGTCTTGATTTTGAGCCCAAGATGCTGAGGTCAAAATACACCTTTAATGTAACTATATATTACTAACCAGATGATGTTTGTTGATTTTACAGGTCTTTTTCTTAATTTTACCTTATTCTTCAAGCCACTGATCTCAAATTTGATATAGGTATGCAGAGATATTGAGAACAAAGTTATATAATTTCAGACCATCACCAGGTTGCCCATAGAGATACAAAATATTTGCTATAAAATATGAGCATGTAATTCATAATGGTTGTGATGACAGTGATAATGTCATATATTTAGCATGGTTTGTAGAGAAAAGAAACTTGTGTACATTTTGCAACAGAAAGAATGAGTTACGGCTGTATGAAGTGTTCTTGAATTGCATCTATAACGTGGATCACTGTGACAATGTGGGGTACTAGTGAGAACCTTTTTCCTGTATTCTGTTTGCAGTGCAGTAATGAGGAAATAAAATTGTAGAGAATTAGGACTAAAAAAAATTTATAGGAAAAATGTAAAACAGTATTAGTCTTACTTACATTAGGGAAGAAAGTTATTAGAAGCAAAATAACTAATATGTTAAAAGATCATTTAAACCTATATTGAACAATTACAAAATTAATAAATAATAAATACTGTATTATTGATACAAATATATGAGCCTTTTTATATTAAATCAGGTATGCATTGCTGAGAGTTTTTTTCCTCTGAAAACAAAGAACCTACTACCTGAAGGAAAAATTAGAAAATTTTCTTATTCTAATAAGGAAACTTGGAGGTGTACAGTAACAAATTATATTCTGGAAACACAATTTTTGGTTGGTTGGCTGGTTTTATCAAATTAAATATAGCATGCATTGAATACATGTATTTAGATATTATAAATACTATTTGCTATGTCATATAATGAAGAGGATTTTAATTTTATTAAATGTTGATTGATAACATATGATCCAGATATCTTCCAGCCACCAAACCATCCAGTTTAACATCCAGAGTTTATAGTTCCAGATCAATAAACCTGATGATCCTGTCTCTACAGACAATATTGTCTAGCGTGTTTTATCAATTACAGCATTTCCCACTTTCATGAAACGTGGGACTGTAAGCACAACCAATCCAACAGATGTTCAACATTTTCAGCTTTCCCTGAAATAAAATGCTCATTCTGACTGCTTGAGGGCAGACAATGTTTTCCAACTTAACACTCTTTCAGAATGTAAATGATTAGCTGGATGTTGTTGCATTCTAATTTTTATACTGTATTTCCACGTTGTTCAGATTTTTTTCAAGACTTTCAAGCCATCTCTTAGAAGTTCAATAATTTATGTTTGTTCAAAAGTTATAAAACTGCAAAGATATTTTCCATATCTATTTAAAATGCAAAATTAATATAAATGCATCTCTAATGCTTCCAATTTTTATTATTTATGTTAATGTATAAGAAATACCCTTTTATTGTTTTCTACTCAATGGTAAAATAAACATATCCATGTGTTATGTTCTAAAATATGCTATTTAATTCAGTATTCACTTTCAACATACACCATGTATGGTAAGATGCAGCTATCTGTGGCCTCATGAATGGCACAGTGACAAACATGTTACTTATACAACCAGATACTATTTTGGGAAAGATAATCTGTGATGTGATACCAAGTATTTAAAAATGGAAAAGTTAGTCTCTAATTTCATCCTGAAATGAGCAAAACAGTCTATCAGAACTTCAGATATCAGATCACAAAAAAGTTTTGATCAAACGTTTTTCTTTGAATATATATGTTACTATGGATACCTGGTTACTAAGGTTACAACCAGATCTGTAAAATAAAAGATCATGACAGATGTGATAACTCAGAATCACTGTAGGAATCTATAGTTCTTTGATTTGAACAAACATTTTCCTTCTTTGATTATAACTTCAGCATTTCTAGTATTATCCTTTTCATGGTGATTATTCTAGCTTTTAAAAAAAACATGAATTAGCAAAGATGCATTTAAGTGTATTATCTAGCACTACCATTTATAATAAAGAATTCAATCTTTAAAGAAAATTGTAGTAAAAAAAAAGTATGCAGGTCTTGATAGAGCCTGGAAATAAAGAAAAATATTTAGTGTCAAGACCAGGTAGAAGCCACAGACACAAGGAAAAAAACTTTGGACTATTGTTTAATTTCATTCTGAAAAATCCATTTTCTATCCTTTAGTGTTGAGATTTACAAAACTGTGCAGTAGGTGCGTATGCTAAGCTTTGCCAAGCACTGCACGTCATCAGGGTCCACTGGCAGAAGGACAAGAGTGACTACATCCCAGAGCTGTTAGACACTAGGATTAACTCTGTTAGACATGAAGCTACAGGACATCAGAAACGCTCTGCTGCTAGTCCTACACTCACTTGTAAAACAGTTTGAACAACATCCTACATTTTTCCAATCTCCTAAGGTCCCTAGGGTCAGCCAGTAGTTTTATCACTGTGCAGTCCAGGAAGTGCATGCACTGGCATCCATATACCCATGTCCTCTTCTGTGGATGTTTCTAATAAAATTTAATAGGAAAGATTTAAAGATTTGGTGTTCACAAATCCATAGGGACAAAGTCCTGACAAGTTTCATAACTTGCAGAGAAGAAAAAGGAAGGTTGCTCTCATTCAAGATAGTTTGACAAATTTGTCATAACTAAGTAGAACAAAAAAATAAAAATAATAAAAGAAACACTTTAAAGCTAGGAGTTTGGTCAATTACCCAAAGTGTGAGGCAAATAATTCTTATTTGAAAGTGTTCTAATTTGAAATCTAACATTTCAATTTGTTCATTTTTAGAAGTCCTTTATAAAGTCTGAGCAAAGGTGAGGTCAATTTATTAAAGTGAGTTGGAATTCATTAAATACTCTTAATCACAATTAAGCCTTAAATGACATGTGAGATCAATGCAATTGGTAAGAAAACATGATAAATTGCTGTATACCACAGCTTAGACATTTAAATATTGGTAGCCCACAGTTTTATGGAGCACTAATGACTAATCATTTGGGAAAAAGAAGTATATTATAGCCTCGCTAGTATGTGTAGAGGGAAAAAAAAAAAAAAAAAAAGGAAAGCAGAAATTAAGTAAATTACCATATTCTACTAATGGAAAATAACCCTGAATATTCAAATCCCTGAAAGAGAAATTGTCAAGGAAAGAGTAAACTTAAATTTTTAAAAAATCCACAGCAACTAAATGGGAATATAGTGAGACTCAGTCTGAGCATTCACTCCTGCTCAATAGCATGCTTAGCTCTTATATAAAAATCAATCTCTATTTTAGACAAGAATTTATTTTAAAAATTAATAAAGACATTTGGCAATTTCTTCATAATCAGATCTCTCTGGAAAAAAAATCTGTGTTTTGGAGACCAGCACTTTAAAGACGTAAAAACAGAATTATCTGGCTTACATATCTGAGTTTTATTTACCAATTCATTATTTAGTTTCTAAATGCAAATTTCTACTAAATATGTTATTGAAATATAATTTTTTTGCCTCCATTTGAATTCAGAGTGATGGTTTACAAATATTCTTTACCTTTATTTCAATTCTACACATGTAGTCTCATGTGTAGCTCTGAAAGAGTATGATGAAATATAACAAAAGTCAGAAGGGAGGTTCTACTTCCAGCTCTTCTGAAAGATGTTTGAATGACCCAAAGCACAACTTTTCCCATTCTTCCCCTTAACAGTGTGAACTGTAAAACAGAAAGAAAAACTGTTTCCAAATTCCCATGAACTCCCACACACAAATTGGTATCTGCCCTTGAGCAGCTGTATCTCACTCCAAATAACATATGTGAAGAATAGCTTATCTGGTGGCTGTGGCAACCCAGACAAGTACCTCAGATGTAGATACCTGTGATGCAAATACCATAAGTTTGGTGATGCCAGCCTCTCAGTCTTTCATCTGATAGGGAAAAAGCTTTTATTTAATTTCACTTTTTCATTCACTTGTGAAAAATAAGTATAGATTTAAGGTATTTAGTTGTAAGGAAGAATGAAAGTTTCTCCTTATGGGAAGAAATTGGTTTTCCACATATAAGTCCTTTGCGGACAGTTTGACAAGACATTCAGCTTCAGAGATAATATAAAACACAGAACATTTTGCTTTTTGTTCAAGCAGACTTTAAAATTTTGATGAAATAGTACAAAAGTAGTATAATTATCCAAAGTCCATTAAGTGATGCACCTTTTAATGATTTGTACACATGCATACAAAGTTTTTAATACATTTTCCATTTAGAAACCTACATTGACATATCTTATTAAAATTGTATATATTTTGTAGTTTACTTGCAGCAAAACAACATTAAAAAATATCAATTTGACTCCTTCAGCAAGGAATTCTAACTTCCGCAATGTGATTGAAAACAGACTGATTCAGGAAGACATCTGCAAGCAGAATGACTTTATAAATGACAACACTTCATTTCCTCTTAGGAACAAAATCAAGTGAGTTTTTAGCAGTCCCTTCTTAGTACAAGGGGCTTATGTCCAATGAGCTCTTAGTAAAATAAGTATTTTTCAGTTGATTCATTTCCCATTAGTAAAACACAGCAAAGTTCTGTTAAAATATGCTGTGGATATTGGCTATGCAACATTATTAGGAAGATTCAGAGGGTGCTGTCAGTAACGCACAAACTACCAAGCTGCAAGAGTACCCTGAGAACAATATTTATGCACTGAATGCCCAAAATATGAACAAATTTGAAAATGAAGCTGTATGAAAGATTTAAAGTTAATACTACAGAGATTAATGAAGTAGATTGGAGCCATTCACTGTATTTAACTGGCTTGCTTAAGACTGTTTACACTGAAAGTCCTATTATTAAAATCCTGGTATTATCACTCAGATACTAACTCTACAGTAATACTTGAGGGAAAAGGAAAAAAAAAATTGAAGCAATTTGGACTGTCAGAGTTATTTAACTGATATGCTCCTCATGTGCCACCGTATCTTTTGTTTTCTGCCAGTTAGCCTCACATTAAACTTTTATATTTTTTTCTTTTAATAGAATGGAAGGATAGGAGCAGAGGGAGGCCAGGTTCGGGGATATCATTAGTGAGACTGGCTTTTGAGTATTTTTTCCAATGTTGACCAAATTTGACAGTGGAATCAACAAACAGAAAAAAAATCTTAGAATTTCAGACATCAGTTCCTGTCCAGAGGGGATATAAAACTGCCAAAATAAATATTGAGCCTGGCTTTGAGCTTAACAGCTGAGGAAAATGAAAGTAGAATAATCTGTACTCGTACAGATTGTAGGACTGATAAACAACATACAGCACTGCATAAAAAAAAATCTGTGCTCATGTGTTTGGATTGTCATTTAAAGCTGCACTTAATGGTCAAAATAATGCTTTATGTACCTAGAGAAATAGGGGGAAGAAGTGAATTGGAAGGATAACAGTAAAATGCTTCCATTTTTTCCCATGTTGAAATGTAAAAGGCTATTTTCCCCCTTAAAGTGTCACTACAATATGTCCTAGCAACATAGATTGTAACTATACTATCTGTATAACTGAACTAGAACTTCAGGTGATATGAAGGGTAATCTGATAAGAATCAAATTATTTTATATTCAAAGGTTGCATTGTTCCACTTTGATGTTATAGCAATTATTTTGGGCCTTGCCCTGATATTTTAATTCTTACATATGCATTAGAAGGGGACAAAGTTACATGGATATGGTAATATATGTCAGATACCCATTTAAGTTTTGCTTGGGGAGAAGATTGATTTTATCCTTCTTTTCTGTTTTATTCAGTCTAGTGGTCACTGATCTCCAAAAAAGGTAATTAGTGGTTTACAAATAGTCTTTGAAAATTAATTTAAACAACCTATTTCAAAATATCAAGTGATGATTATCATAAATTTGAAGATAACACATAAAGGGATGAGGAGCTCAACTATTTTGACACTCTTGATTAAATTAAAGTTTATGTTTCAGACTTTGGCAATTACAACATTTCCTTATGCCAAACGTATCCTAATGTGATTTAACTAGCTATAATTACGGACATAGTTTACAGTGCTCCTTAAAATATCATCATCTGCAAACTATAAAACTCTGAAATTTACCAAATATCTTAGTGATGCTTGGATAACATGACCTACTTTCTTCTTATCTGATGTTCTGATGTTAAATGTGCCCTGAAGCACAAGTAAATTCTAAATATCTAACATTTATCAAGAAATATCCTTGCAGCAATGATTTCAGGTGCAAAATAATTCTATTTTAAAATAATCATAGTCCTACAAACATATTGTGATTCAAAGCAAAGCACAAAGCACAAGTAAAAATTTTATAATCGAAACAAGGAATAAACCTTTTACTTGACATTGGAAAAAGACAGTACACAATTGCGTGAGAGAAACAGAGCTAATGTTAAAAGTGTCCATACTCACTAAATCCCAAGAAATCCCAAGATATAATGACAGTAGCAAAAGCTGATTCTGCTGTACAGATTTGAACTATTACAGAGAGTCATCTGCATGGCCTTTAGGTAGTGTATTAATGTGTATGGAATATCTCCTTAACATTTTACCTGACCTGAGATTAATAGTATATGATCTATACTTAAAGTCCAGTAATCTGGTGTTTTATCTCTCTCTTACCATTTGTTCTGTCAGAAGTTAAATATTATCACTCAAAAAAGTAAGTTTCTGCTAAGTGAGGCAATAGAAAGTATTGTTAACAGTTAGACATTCTGATGCAGCATGATAATTAAAGTTTCCAAACTTTAGAGAAACAAATATACGCACACAGTAAGAAATAAATGCTGAAATCAGTGCATGTAGATTAAATGAGTGTCAAATTTCTTTTTTGCAGGATTGAAAGCCTCAGCAATGAAAAAAGATCTGAGAAAAGCATGGTGGTTTTAGAGAGAAAGGTCAATATTTTATTAGACAGGTATTTAACACAACCAAACACAATAAACACATTAAACACCACTAGACATATTAATTCCAATTATATAATCTATGTTCATGAAATTAAACTATACTGAAGTGAAAAACTGAACCTTGCCCTGTACCAAAGTAGTCTGAAACACAACAGTACCATTTAAAAGATGCAGAAACTTTGTTAAGTGCTTGGAAAAATATCTTAGTCAGAAACATTGAATGTTATTTCTTTCTTATCTTAGAAGGTTTTCTTAAATAATCTCATAATTGGTTATATAGCCATTATCTGATCATAAGAGATTATTTACATGCAAGTCAGACCTAAACTAAGAGCACATTGACTTTATGTATTCCAGATAAAATGAAATTCAGATGGAGAAAACCTTACCACCCAGCTCAAATTTGCAAAGGCAAACACTAATAATCTTCAAACATGTGAAGATTTCCAGTGCTATTTTAACTTCTTCTTAAGTATGTGCACATAAACTTGCAATCTTCTTTTATACTGTTGCACATAATTTTTTTCATAAATTCTGTCCCTTCGGTGCATGGGGCGATATATATCCCAAAAGTCTTTCCCCTTTTAATTCTAGGGAGTAGCTCCCAGACCACAATACATAAACTCCAAGGCTAAATACTGACAAGAAAAAAAAAAAGTTTCTGAGTGCTACTTAAACTGAAAAATTAAAATAACAATTGTTTCTCCAAGCTTCACGTTCAGTGAAATATGCAACAGAGAAACAAACCCATACAGTGGAAAAAGAATTAGGCAAGATAGACCCAGGTAAAATCTTCATAAATCTTAAGGAAGACTATAGGGAAAAACTAACAGTAATTAGGAAAACTAAAAATATCTCAAAGGGAATGCAAAGAAAGGGATTTCTTACTCATAAACTTCTGTAAAAGTGAATCAACTGGTTATGTCACTTGAATGGATCAGATGGTTTTGTAAATGGCCTTTACTGAGTTAATGAATAGAGAATACTTCCTCCCTCAACTAGCCAAGACCAGCATAGGGAAGTGGAAGCATAACTCAGTCCAGACTGAAGTACTAAAACTAAAAAAAACATCCAAACCAAACCAAACCAAACCAAGAATCTATAAACAAACAAAAAAACAATAAGAGGATGAAATTTAAAGAGAGAAACAAGCAACACACTTGAATTGACTTCTACCCAAGCATTTCTGCCTGAGAACTGGGGATGTCAGGTGTGTCCAGCAAGTTGGTGGTGAGCATATAGAGCCAAGTAATGGTAGTCACATTCCGTAATGTAGAAGTTCTAACCTTTATAAAAATGGTGATGGCTTCCTATAAAACATTTGTTTACCCTTTATCTTTTAAAATTTTACATGGCTTCAACTCAACAATTTACACTTGCAATTTATTATTTTTACCTTCTTTTTGTTTTAGAGGTAGGTTCATTGTATCCAGAGCACTAATTTTTGTAGGAGAAAAATCTAGTTTTAAAAATAGCAAGCAACTTTTCCTGCTGGAAATACAATTCAAAGTAAAATATCACAATCCATTTTCTTATTTAACCCTGAGGTACAAAGTTGATTTAAATTTTTAAATGCATTTTGCATAATGCTTGGCATGCAGAATACAAATACTAATGCCAATGGCATCAAAATGGTAAACACCATTAAGTTATGCCTAAATGTTCGTCAAAATAGCACACTCTCCAAGGTTATATATTTTTGTTTGTTTTCTATGAAAATTTAAAATCAGCATAAAAACCATGTTTTTTCCTCTATTTATAATCAGAACAGGTTTTATTTCATGGTATTTAAATCTAGTAGTTCTTGAGCCGCCAGAACTAAAAGTGAAACATGAATATTAACAAATGCATCTAGAAAACCAATATTAATCCAAGTTATTCCAAAAAGACTCTGACATAAATTTGTTACATTATTAGATTATATGAAGTTATTTCACCCAAGGCATAATGAGATACCAACTCAAATTAATAACGTAGCAATAGATATTTTGGTGCCTACAAAAATAAATTAAATACAAGACCCACATGTCCTATAAATGGAGAATACAGGACTGATTAAGAGATAAATGTTTATTTTATTCTTTTTGACATAGTATGTGCAAGTTATGAAAGAAAATAAAATTGTCTTCCCCTTAGATTTTGTCTTCACTAGAGAGACAAATGTATAACCAGCCCCATCTCTCTGATACAAAAGTCCAAGTGAACCCACAAATAAAACCTGTGGACTTGCATCCCACTCTTTTCAAGAGAGTGTGGATGTCAATACATAATAAAGCTCTTCTATGAAGTTCACCTGATGGTCACAGAATATCAAAATACTTTAAGAACTTAGGACTTAAAATAAATAGAAAATAAATTAAATAAATCATTTTAGGATATTTAAATTATTTTAGGATGTTTGTGTATACACAGTTAGTTTGCTATCTTTTGCCTTAAAAGAATAGATATTATCCCCAAAAATATGATCCAAAAAAATAATAAAAAATTATGATCAAAAGACTGCCATGCTAATGTCCAGCATCTTTTTTTGAATAACAATTTTTTAATCTATCATGAGCAGTTTCATAGCACTTCCATCAGGTACATGCTGAACTTCAGGCAGGTACATGCCTGAGCATATCTCTAAAATTAGTTTCATAGATAGCCTACAGTACACAAAAATGCTGGAGAAGAGGACATGTTCATCAGAATTTTAAAATACAAAACTCTGAATGTTGCAGAAAAAGGGAGGAATTGAAGTTTTGAGTTGCTAGAGGAAAATAGCATTACTCTGCATTTTCATTTTGGTGGAGTTTGAAGTGTTCATTGGTTGTAAAATGAAGCAACAAATGATTGACATTTTAATAAATGTCATAGAATTAATTTGGAGTGGACCTCCAGAGGTCTTCTGGTCCAGCCTGTCACTCAAAGCAAGGCCAGAGCAGGTCAGGTTGTGCAGGGCCCCCTGTGGTGAAATTTTCAGTATGTCCCAGAAAGAGGCTCCATGATGTCTCCAGATAGCTTTGTTCAGTGTTTGACTATCCAGACTGTAGAATTTTTAATAATGAAATCATGCCAGAATTGTAGTAAAAGATATAGTAAATTATTAACTCAGAACTTTTCTTTCAATATGTTAAAAGTATCTATGTAATTACACTTTAAATTTTTCTAATTTTTTTTAAAAATCATATTCTAATGCAAAGAAACATTTTTAATACAGTATAAAACCAGTTTGTTCAGAATTTTTTAATGTCTGTGTTAATAATTTCTATCTGAAACCTCACAGTCTTTCTCCATAGTTTTCAGGATCAACATAAGAACAAAAGTTAGAATTATTAAGCGTAGAACGTTTTAAACGTAGTGACTTGGCCTTTAGAATTTGATATTTAATGGTTTGAAACCAATACTGAGACAAACATGCATACTATAGTTTGGTGATAAGAATAATGATAACCTGGAATTTTTGACTTAAATCAGATTTAAAGTTCAGACTTAAATGTTGTAGGCAATTTTAAATCTTTGAAGTTTATCCCCTGAGTTAAACAAAATCTTCAGCTGTTGTCACTGCAGCCTTTTTCCTTATCACTGGCTTCAAAAATTTTCGTTTAACATCATCTTTGCAAACTGATTTTTTCAGAGTTTAACTCTTCCCTATAAAATGATAGAACAGACACCAAAATTAAGACCGATTAAGCAAACATATCTTAATTTGCCATATTAGGGAAAAGCAAATTAACAGGATTAGATTACTGTGACATATATTTGAAGCACAATTTTGGTGAGAGATCAGTAATCTTTAATCAGTCAATGAAACTGTAACAATGCTGCTGAATTGAAAAACTTCACCAGTCTTACTGCAATGAAACCAAAATCTAACTTGTGATTCCACAAAGTCCATAATCATCTTCCTTTTTCATTTAAAATGTCCAGCAATCACTGCTTCCATTTTTAATTTTTGCATTTGTTTCTGGGTGAATACAGGATTGACAATATAAACTACTCTCTTTTTCTTAAATATTGTCACATTATCTTTAGATAGACCTATTTCTGGGAACTATAAGAGCCACTACTTGGACATTCTTAGACAAATTTGCAGCTCTAGGGAGCTTTCACAATAGCCAACAATCTGCTCGAAGCTAAACCCACTCTGCTGCTTAACAGGCATCATGATTGAGCTGATGTCACAACACAGAGGAATGTGCTTTGGACAAGGTATTGTGTGGATTGGAATTTAAAAAATCTTATCCTCTGCTCTCACATTCTTTCTCTACATAAATCATTTGACCTGTCAGTCTGCATATTCTCAGCTCCCAAGCAATTATACTTACAATTGCTCCTAAAATGTCTGCTAGTTTCACATACCCTTAAATACTTTGAAAATTCACTCTCTTCTGTCTCACCTCTGTCTACCTTTAAGACTAAGCAATTATGCTTAACCTGAGCACCTGAGTTTACAGCTGTTTAGGGTTTTGTAGAGTTGTTACAGACCTTCAACAACACTCAAAAACATTTTATGCTAACACAAGAGAAATATATATATTCATTAAATTTTTCTAAATGTCTTTTACTCTTCAAAGAATGAAGTGCAAAGAGAATTTACATGTTTTTTAGAGGAAAAAGAGTAAAACTTGGAGTAATTTCAAACTTTTCAAAAATGCTAACTAATGCTAATGTAGGGACACAAGGTGTCTCTACGTTTCCTGTTTACACTGTATATAAAGCTATAGCATTATAAAAATAAGACAATAAAAAATTTATGACTCTTGTCAAAAATTTTCAGTTCTGCTATGGGTGTTATAAGGAGCAGTTCAAATTTTGGGCTAGAGTGTTTACAGGACTGTACCTACCTATGAAAAAACTCATTGATGACTCAAGGGAAACAAAAAAGTGTTCATCAACAGGACTCCTATTTATCTGAGGAAGATTTTGGAACAGATAAGTGACTATTTGAAAACTATGTTTTTCAAATACTTTTGAAAATTTACTCCCTTCTGTGTCGCCTCTGTCGACCTTTAAGACTAAGTTTTGCAAAAAACCAAACATTATTGTAGAAAATTAACATGTTGTAGGGTTTTTTTAAGTTATCCCAGAAAATAGAATTAATTAGAATTTAAAATTCTCTATGTATATCCAAAAATCTATAAATACATACAAAGTCTTAAACATCTTTATTGCATATCCATTTCCATCAAAAGATTTGGGCTTCAATGAGCAGCAGAATTTTATTCTTTTTCCTCTGGATTACCTAATATTTCAGGACCATAATTTCCAGCAAAATAAAGCAATACCCTCAAGACTTCTGTGAATTGTGAAACACTGATCTATAACAATGAGTGAAACAAAACAATGAGTTACTATCATGACATATTCCAGAGTAAAGAAACTGATGCTATCAGAAAGAATTTGCAAATGAGAAGCATTTCGCATAAAGGCACTGAAATTTCCAAATCAGTGATGTTGAGTTATAATACTATCATTGAGTAATTCTGTTCGCATAATAAATCTGTCCAACCACCAGCTGTTGAAACAATGTGAAATTCAATCAAAAAGATCACAATAATAAATTTTAGGTAATAAATCCCAAAAAAAATGCACCTGGTGTCCTATCTATCTGCATTGGTCTTACACACAAACAGTTATAACCACATTGTTTAGTCATGGCTACTGCTGATTCTTGACAGAATGCATAAATAAATCTTCTGAAGAGAAGAATATTGCGTGAAATATTTGCAGCAAATATTGATTGCATTATGATTTGAATAATTTAAGTGTAGAAATATTTCAACAGAATTGAAATTTTGATTCTCAAAGGGTCATTTCCTTCTAAAAAAGGGAATTATTTTTAATAAATAATATTTTTAAAGAAATTTGTATTTATTTAGAGCATGTGCCTTAAAAAAGTGTTATATTTACAAAGAACCATTTGTATTTTCATCAAAGAAAGCTGTTTATTCAAGTTACACACAGATTTTTGCAGTTTCCATAAATATGTGATTGCTGCTCTTATCTCAAACTCCTTAAAGGAAACGTTCCGTACATACTTCTACTCGGGTGTGGTATATATCTTTCAAATTGCAACCTTTAGAAGCATTTGCTGAAATTGATAGTACAAAAGTTTTTATGACACCAAACCATTTAATCACCAACTCAACAAGGGATTTTGAATTGATTTGATACTTATCAATGCTATATAAAGGTGCATTTAACACTATTTTCCATCAAAACAAATTTGTGAAAACATTGCTATTGAAGAAGCTACTTAACTTTAATCAAGAACATTTTTTTTGTAATTCAGTGCTGTTTTCAACACTCTTGCATTTCTTTCTCACATATTATACATTTATGGAATACATTTCTATTAATGTATTCCCTATTGTAAATTTAAATAACAATATTTTCCTAAATAGCTTTTCTAGTTAGAATTATCTGGTCAAAGCATCATTTTATTATTAAGGATTCCTTTGAAAATGACTGCTTCATTAAAAAGATTCCATTATTAATATTCTCTTATAGACTTTTATATTTTCTACTAATAAAACAAAAAAAGTGGTTTTGGTGCTATGCAAATATCTGTTGTATTGGAAAACCCATGCACATTCAAAAGAACTGGTCAGACAGTAAGATATGTTTGGATCACTGAAAATATTTTGATCTTAGAATCTCAAGACATGACTTTTGTAAAGATTTTGCTATAACTGGAAAGAATCAGAAAGAGTGACAGACAGAAAGAGAAATATATATTATTGTATTTATAAAATAAAATTGATAGCAAAATAAAACAGATAAACCTTATGAGATTCTCATTCATTTACTCATCTTTTCATAATATTTTTTGAGAAAAAGTAATTGTTTTCCATGATGCAGACAGTGTTTCTTTTTTTCAATCAATCCACCATTGTGTTTTCTCAGAAAAATATATTTAATGTATGAAACAAATATCAAGTGATGAAATCTATACTGTTGTTTATAGAAAGGCAATACAGTTAATAAAATGTGTATGTATGGCTTCCTCTCAATCTGCAAATATTACACAAAAGATGTGTAGGAACTGACAGACATCAGAAGAACAAATAAAATTTTGTTCTTGAAAATAACACAGATACAATTACTTTAAAAGTACAGCAAAACTATTTCCTTGCAGAGGGATGCAATCAGCACATTGCACAAGAATAAACAGTTTCAAGCACATCTTTTACATAAGATACTATTTATTGCCCAACTTTTCTTCTAAAAGTCTCAAGAAGTTTTTGACATAACTTTTCACATCCTTAATTTAGATTATTTTTCTTGGTCATTATCTGTCTTATATTACATTCTCTTTCTTTCAATATATATACTCCATATATTTCTTTTACAATAGTTTTTATCAAGGTTTTAAAACATTTGAAAAAGTAAATATAGCATCTCTGGATTTGGATTAATTCTTATATGGTGCATACAATTCCATCAGGTAAATTTGGCTGGGGAAAAAAGCCCAAACATTCGTAACATCTAGCTGTTAAAACAAACCTGAAGAAAAAAATCTACCACTTCCATAAAAGCAAGTGCTACAAGTACAGATTCTTCTTGCATGGCTTATTCTTCAATATGATGATTCTAATAAGCATAATCACCAATTGGTCATCATTAACTCATAACATTTCCCTTCCTTATCTCGATCTGGTTTTTATGCAGATATGTCTCCAAAGTAACCAACATCAGAAACCAGCAAACCTGATAAAAACTATAAAAGTCTATTTAGTTTAGGAACCAGGCATTTCTAATACCTTATACGCAAATTTCATTATCAAGTGGGAGGTTGAGGAAAGGCATGGCAAATTAGGGCACAGACAACAATTTCTTCTTATCGTGGCTTAATCCCAGCTGGCAACTAAGTACCACAGTGCTGCTCACGTACAGTGCTGCCTGTGGTGGAGAGGAGAAAGTAAAGCCCATTTGTTGAGATTAGAACACTTCAATAACTGAAGCAAAATAAAATATAGTAATAATTGTAATGAAAATAAGGGGAAAAAACCAAAATAAATAAGTGCTACACAATATAACTGTTAGCCACCCACTGACTGAATGAGGCCGCACCTTGAGAGCTGTGTCCAGTTCTGGCCCCTCACTTTGGGAAGGACATTGAGACGCTTGAGCGCATCCAGAGGACGCAATGAGGCTGGTGAGGGGCTTGGAACACAAGGCCTATGAGGAAAAACTGAGGGAGCTGGGGGTGTTTAGCCTGGAGAAAAGGAGACTCAGAGGCGACCTTATCACTCTCTGCAACTGAAAGGTGGTTGTAGCCAGGTGGGGGTCGTTTTTTTTCTCCAGGCTACAAATGTCAGAACAAGAGGACACAGTCTCAAGCTGTGTAGGGGAAATATAGGCTGGATATTAGAAAGGAGTTTTTCACATAAAGAGTGATTAAATATTGGAATGGCCTGCCTGGGGAGGTGGTGAAGTCACCATCCCTGGATGTGTCCAAAAAAAGGATTAGATAGGGCACTTGGTGTCATGGTTTAGTTAAGGTGTTTAGGGCATGGGTTGTACTTGATGATCTTGAAGGTCTCTTCCAACCTAGTCATTCTGTGGTTCTGTGACCAATGCCCAGCCCATCCCCCAGTAGCCTTCTGCCCCTCCCAATCAATCCTTCCCCTCTCTTCCCCCCAAATTTATATACTAGTCATGATATCCTGTGATATTGAATATGCCTTTGGGACAGTTGTCCTGGCTGTGCTCCCTCACAGTTTTTTGTGCACCAGTCCTGGCAGACTGGGAAACTGGAAAGTTTTTGGCTAAGGATAAGGACTACCTGGCACCCACCAAAACATCTGTGTCTTACCAATATTATTCTCAAACTGAACTAAAAATGCAGAACTTTACCAGCTATAAAGAAGAAAATCAATTCTATCCCATGCAAAGCCAGAAGTTCCGGAAAGCATTTCCAATTTTTTGTTGACTAGTGCTGAAATGATGCACTTTGTTTTGAGCATATGTCAGACTTCCTAGAGGATATGCCACTCCCTACAATCAAACTGACATTTTTGCTGACATTTTTAAAATAGTGTTGATCCTTGAGACTACCAGCTGCAAAATGTAGATATTAAGTGATTCAGGTGACACCAGTCTTAATGTGCCATCAAAGAAAGTGCTAGTAATTCACATTATGTTCTTAGCTTATGTGCACTTCACTTTAGCAACCACTTGCACCTGTTCTGTCATCATCTCTATTTACTTATTTATTGGCCAGGTTTTGTTTCTGCTGCTCATCTCCCTTGGTCTCTCTCTTCCTTTCTGTGGTCCTGCAAAAGACATCACTGTCACCTCTGCTAGAGGATAGCCAGAGTGAGTTAGAATGGTTTCCACTGATGGTTGCACTGATGCACTTATGTAGCAAAATGCACAGCAATGTGCTGTTGAATTTGAAATCCAGCTTTCACTGGTTTCTAACAAACTTTGGCATCATGCACTTTGATGCATAGTTTTAGCTGCTCTCAGCATATCCAGTGTATCTTCCAAGAAAGAGTATTTTCCCCAAAGGAGCAAAGCATTTAATGTATGCTAACTAGTACAGTGAAACTCTGAAAATTTTTTCTGATGAAACAACCTCACAAGCTTCCCCTTATTCTCTCACATCACCCTTTCTAAATATAGATTCCAATTATGGTCAGATGTCGGGGTTCGCTGTTATGTGTCTCTGCCCCGACATTGTTTGAGTGCTCGTCTCTCTGCTCTTGGAATTTGTGTTCTCTGGTCCTTGCGTCCGAAATGGT
>JAGGNK010010382.1:0-19724 GCA_017590115.1 Montifringilla adamsi
CCCTCCCCTCCCCTCCCCAGTGCGGCCAGGCCAACCCACAGCTCAGCTGAAATTCTGCAACTACTGAGTTTCACCAGAAACTACCAGGCAAAGGGAGGGGAAGCCATCAGCCCGCAGCGTGCTACTGCTGAGTCCTAGCCTGGCTGCTGAGATCCTAGCTTCCCCCCAGCGCGGCCCCATAGAAACTTCCAACCATAAACAGCTCTAACCACCGCCCGGCAGAGAACACATAGCCCTCCGCAGGCCCTAGGCGAGATATTAAGTCTTTTAGTGCATAGATGAAACCTACAAACATCAATCCTCTCTCGAGTAAGAAAAAAAAAAAAAAATGAAGACACATAGAGAAAAAAATAAGACATGAAAATCAGTAAAGAAAGAGCCAAGTCCCAGATAAAAAGAAAATGAAGAGATGCCTTAGTCTTAAGCTAACATTCTTTTGGTAAAGCCATGGTAATGAACTGTAATACACTAAAATATGCCTTTAATTAATGAAAAAGCATGATGAGAGTGTTCAAACTATAGACATGAGCAAAAGCATCTATGCTAAAGCAAAGCAAGTGTTAAAGTAGCTATGATTTAAATGAGAAGCTTGAACAGAGATGAGTGATGAAGACCCTTTGCCCCCAGAGAAAGAAGAAAAAAACCTCTGTTCCCAGAGATGAAGATGATCTGAAAGATAGAAAAAAAAACCTTTTGCTTTTAAACAGCTCATCCTTAAAATAATACCCCATAAGTTTAATATAACCCATAAAGGCAACTGTGAGAAAGCTGCAAAAGATAAGAAAGACTTCACGACTGCAGATTTCTGGGTGGCTGCTATCCATAAAAATTAAAAGCCACGAGATAATTGTTTCTTGTGGAAAAGTCTCCATAGCATAGTGAAAAAGACTCCTCTCCCTAAGTAAACTAAAGAAAAATTACTTGAACAATAGTAAACGGATTAAAAATACCAAATTTATCTCTTTACACTGCCAGTAAGAAGGGAAAGAGGGTGCGAGAAAGAAATGTTCTGAAGATTTTTTTCTGATTCTTATTATTCTTTCTTTTCGTTCTGTCATTAAAGTTTTCTTTATACCCTTTAAAGTTTGAGCCTGCTTTGCTCTTCTCCTAATCCTTATCTCACAGCAGATAATAAATAAACAATTCTAGTAAGTGCCTAGCGATTTAGCCAACATAAAACCCACCACATAAGGTTTGCACGTTTGTGAGAAGTGTGAGATTTTAGGATGCAATGCACCACAGAAGCTTTATTTCCTAAGTCTCATGGGGATTTTGCAACATCCTACTTAGGAAAGAAAAACTTCAAGTGTATCCTTGTCTGTTACCATAGGCATAAAATTGAAAACTGATCAACTGATTTGGTGAGAAATCAACCTCTACAGAAAGACCTATTCAGACATCATTCCTAGGACTAACCCCTAACAATATCTTTGATCTTTAAACTTCCGAGTAACTGAATTCTTAATTCAACTGGTTATACATTCATTTCCAGACAGAGCAGTGTAATTCCTGAAAGTATATGTACTGCACAGCAGGACGTGTGTGCAAGCGCAACTGCTACAGCAATACTAATGATGACCAGAGTAGTGACAGGACATGTCTGCACTCCAGTAACTTATACCATTGTTGCAATAAAAGATATAAAAATGAAATTCGGTTTGGCTATCAAAGTTTTATATTGTTGCTCTACTTCTGACATTTTTGTTCCAAGAAGTTATGAAACAGTTGTGAAAAATAAGTAGCAGTTCTGGCCAGTTTACAGCTGTCTTTTCAGGCTGCAACTTATGTAGCATCATTAGGGTTTAAAGAAATTAACTTCAAGATTGCTTAAAGGTTACTTAAACTATGTAGGACAGCTTTGAAAATCCAAAATTGGTTCATGACATGAGTAGAAGTTTGGAAAACATCATTTCTCAGCCAAATAAGAATAAAGTTGAACAGCTGATTTTGATACTGAAAAGTCAGAATTTGTCTCTGGTGCCACAGGGGAAACACTTCCGAGCAGTTTTCAGTAATTTCTGAAGCCCATTAATTTTTTATTAGACAATCTTAAGTTGTAGTCAAATTTTGACTATAAAGAGTCAGAGACGATAAAGCTATCAAAAATATAATTAACAAATAAAAATGAGAAAACCCAAAACACTATTTTTTGTTCCAAATGACATCTTCATCTGATGGACTTACAAATTTGTGTAAAATTTGAAGAACACATATTTTCCCAAAATATTTTACGGACATAATCTTAGAGGTATTTTCAAACTTAAATGATTTTATGAAATATATATTTTTTAAAAATACTTCTACATAATATTCCAGACTACTCCTTTTTAGAAAGCAAAACAAGCAAAGCTTAAGTTCCCCTACAGACACAGAGCTCTAGATTCCTCCAGGAAAAAGGTCTGTAAGAATCAACATGACATTTAGCTGTATCAACACCCTACACAAAAATGTCAAATTCCACATAATAAAGAACTACAATTGCCCTCAACCTAAACAGAATATTTATCTTCTTTTTAAGATCTGCAGTCCTGCAATGTTATGAAAATCTTCCATCAGAGGCAATGTGCAAACTTTTCTCACAAGAAAGAAGGAAAAAAACCCAAAACAGTAGTGATCAAGGTTAAAGCCCTCTATAGCCAATACACACATGCTAGTAACATGCACATAATCATCAATATAATACAGCAGTCCTCTGCTTAAATAGTAATCCATATAAAGAATACATAAAATCACCAAGCCAGTTAATTACTGGATTAATCCTGATTTAAAGCTGCTTAAATGTGAGACATGATACTCACTTCCAAAATTTTAAGGTTTATTAAAACCTTCTCAAAAATACAACAGAAGACTAAAAGGAGAAAATATTATGGTGCCAGGAGCAAAGGATCTTTCCCACCATGTACTAATCTACACAATGGATGTTCCACCTTTTAACACTTTAGCCCCTCCTAAAGTTCTGTCTATCGACTCTTTCTCTGCTGTTCAGTGGTGGAGTTTACGTCCTTAAATTTTGATTGGGGATCAGATGCTGCCATAGTAACAAGCCGACCCTCCCAAATGTCCCAAACCCAGGCCACCCTCTGATAACAACATAAGGGGGATAAAACATAACTATAACTCTATGTTACGAATACGGGTAGTAATTAATGGGAATATATGGTGTATCAAGTTGATATAAATAAAATAAACTGGGGAAGAGAAGAGGGGAGGAGGGGGAATTCCTCTCATTCCCTTCAGGTTAGGAAATCCAGCCTGGAGATGCACTAAGAAACCGCGGCAGATGGACATTTGCATTAGAAGAAGACTGTAGCTGCAAAGACGGGGAAGTGGCCAATGACCCTATGCCCAAGGGATGGCACCAGATAAGATGCCTATCTTGGGACCATTGACACCCGGACCCTGAATGCCCAAGTCCAGGAAATCAGGGTGATGCCTATCTGAGGGCCATTGGCACCTCGGACCTGAATGCCAGGATACGGGAACACCGGAAGACGAGGATTCTGCTCTTGGATGAGGTTTTTGTGCAGCTCAAGACAGAGAAAAGAAACCAACTTGAATATGAGGGACTTTGAAAGAAACAAAGGACTACTAGCCGTGGGCAAATTAAACTGTATAAGAACTGCGTCCTCGGAGCAGTGCGTGTGGACGGGGCGGATCTGGCATTATCGAGGCCAGCTCCCACGTTCACCCGCATCACTGCCCGGGGGTGATACGCTGTCCGTTTTTGGTGGTGGCTATCAGACTGTTATTACAGTTGCGAAACAAATTTTATTTTTCATGTTTTTATTAAAAATTGGCTGACTCGCAATTTTCATTTATAACACTCTATAAAACTTCTCTTAACATATATACATGATATTTGCCTTTTAATTGTGAGTCAATCATCGCATTATTAATCTATCATAATCCCCCCTTTTCCTTTTCCACAAGTTATTTGGCTCGAACAATTAAACTCAATGAGTCATACTAGCATCTGTTGATGTGGGCAAGGACAGAGAGAACCAAAGGGAAAAAAAATCCCTGGTTTTCCGCAGACACCCTTATCCGGAATGAGCAAAAGGACATTACAGAGGTCTGGCATGGTTTTTTACCCCCATCTACCTTGCCTATGGGGTTGCTACCCATAGTAGGTGCATCTTAGTGGTGGGTACAGAGGCAAACTCGGTCTTGCACTCCAGTCTCTTTTGTTGAGGAATTGAAGAGGTCCAGCATGGCCTTTTTGCCCCTACCTTACCATGCCTACAGGGTTGTTACCCGCAGCAGGGTAACAAAAGTCTTCTTGGTAGTGAACAAAAGGGCCAACCTGGTCTTGCCCTCCTTCCTTTGTCTTATTTTCTTAAGGAAGCTGTCCCATTAGCTTTTATGGCCCACTTGTGTCCCTCCCCTCAACAGATGCTTGTAATTCTCACCTATTAAAACAGTTCTCCAGCTGGCTGGTGGAAGCTTGACTCTACTTTTTGGGCGTCTTGTTGTTTTTCGGGTTGTCTCTCAGTCTCTGCTTGAAAATCAATCTCGTTTCACCCGGTCTGGATGTTATAATACATTCTTTGGGTTCTTCTACTGGGTCTTTAACTCTCTTGGCATGAGTCCATCCCCACTCTGCAGTTTGCACAGCCGATTCAGTGATAAGTCCTGGAAGGGACCTTCCCACTGACGAGTTAGGGGCTGATCTCTCCATGACTTAATCATCACACAATCCCAGGGGTTAATACTATGGATTCCAAAATCCAGGGTGGTATTTTGAGGAATTGCCCCTTTATATCTTAGCCCTTCTAAGGTTTGTGCTATAGACATAACATATTTCTTGGCATTGGTTTCCCCTTCCTCATAGATGGCAACCTTCTGGGGTGAGGTCAGGAAGGGTAACCCAAATATCATTTCATAGGGTGACACCCCCATATCTGACTGGGGTTGGTTTCTAATTCTTAAAAAGGCCAAGGGAAGACATTTTATCCATGGCATTTGGGTTTCAATCATTAGCTTAACTAGAGGTCTTTTAAGAGTTTGATTCATTCTCTCAACCTGAGTGGAACTCTGTGGACACCATGGAATGTGTAATTCCCATTTTACTCCCAGGGCTTGGACAACTTTCTGCAGTATCTTTGATGTGAAATGAGTTCCCTGGTCTGAATCAATCTTGTTTACCATCCCATATCAAGGAATGATTGATTCTAGAGGTGTTTTATTCACAACATTGGCATTGGCTTTCACTGTGGGTATGGCCTCTACCCAATGAGTCAAGTGATCCATTATCACTAGCAAAAACTTCCACTGTTGTACCTGGGGAAGCTCAGTAAAGTCTACTTGGATGTTTTGAAAGGGCCATAAGGCTAGTTCTCGCCCTCTTCTGGGTGTTTTTCTCATGACCTTATTTACTGGTTGACATATCACACACTGTTCAATCACCTGCTTAGCTATCCCGAAAATTCTTATGCAGCCCCAGTCCCTTAGAAATTGATCACTTAGTGCTCGTGTACCCTAATGTGTTGTCCCATGTATGCCTTCTAGCATTTTCCTGGCAAGGGGTTTATTCAATATTTTCCTACCATCTGCTAATCTCCACTTCCCTTTGTTATCTTTCTTGGCTCCTATTTTAATGAGTTCTTCCTCTTCTGCCAAACTAAATACCGTGATGTCTTGCATTTCTCCCATTGGGGTTACCACCATCATTAGTTTTTCTGTCCCTGATTCAGCTGCATTTTTAGCTTCTAAATCAGCTAAATTGTTCCCTCGCGTCTCTTGAGTCGCCCCTTTTTGATGTCCTTCAACATATATCACTGCTACTTCTGGTAATTGTAAGGTTTCAAACACTTTGAGACAGAGTAGAAATCCATTTTGATTTAGGTGAAATGTACATCTTTGAGTTAAGTCTGTAGCTTGAAAACATAGCTGTTTAGTCTGACTGCCTGTCCTCGTAAAAAGCCTGTGCTCAGAAAAATTGCTACAGCTGAAGGACAAGAAGGATAAGGGGGGCAGACAGAGAGACTGTTATGAAAGATTACGAGAAAGGGCAGCTTGACTTAGGAATTCTCTCTGATAAAGAAGAATTAGCAGCAAATGTCACGTGTGAAATCGGTAAAATGAATATGTATAAACCTATTTTGAAATTGCATGCATATGTATTTGAGACGGGGATAAAAAGGGGTCTGGAGTTTCCAGAGGTACGCATGTCGTTTTGGGGGAACGATTCTCACATGCGTCCAGCACTGTAATAAACATACCGACTTTACAACTTTCACAAAAGTTGTGGAGTTTCTTTTGCAAATCAACTTCTAAAACAAGTTTTTCGTGAATCAGTCCCTTTCCCTTTGAATTTAATAGGCCACTCTCTTCCCAAATTTGTCCAAAGGTATGTACTACCCCAAAAGCATATTTTGAGTCTGTATTTATTGTTCTGCTTTTCTGTGATAATATTTCCAGAGCTCATTTTAGGGCATGCAACTCACATGCTTGGGCTGACCAGTTGGAAGCTAACTTGCCCTTTTCTATGGTTACTAACCCTTCATCCACTATAGCATACCCCAAAACACAGTGCCCCTGGATTACTCTTAATGATCTGTTAATGTACAATTGTTTCCCTCCTTGGAGTGGTTGATCTGTTAGGTCCTCTCTTACTCTAGTTTGATAGTTTATAACTCCTAGGCAATTATGTATTAATTCCTCACCTGGTTCTCCATAGAAAAACTCTGCAGGGTTGAGTTTGTTACTCACTATTAGATTTAAATCATTATCTATTAAGATGGCTTCATACTTTAGCACTCAGGAATCAGTGAGCCATTTCTCAGCCTTTTGGCTTAGGATACTTCTCACTCAGTGCAGGGTATATATTCTCAATTTTCCCACAAAGGTTAATTTTTTGCTTTCCTCTACAAGTATGGCAGTTGCTGCCACCGCCTGAATGCAGGTTGGCCGCCCTGGGCTGACAGGGTCCAGCAGTTTTGATAAATAGGTCACTGGTTACCTGGATCCTCCCTAGTCCTGGGCTAGCACTCCATGAGCTATCCCTCTTTCTATATCGACAAACAGATAGAAAGGTTTGTCTAAGGCAGGAAGACTCAGTGCTGGTGCACTGACTAATTTTTGCTTTAAAGCTCCAAATTTTGCTCATCGTTTTCATCCCACCTAATCTCTTCTTCTACTAATTTTTCATACATGAACCTGACGGCCTGCATGTAGCCTTCAATCCATAGCCTACAATATCCTAAGAAGCCTAGAAACCTTCTAACTTCCCTCCTAGTTTTTGGCCGTGGGTGTGAGACTATCCCTGCAATTCTCTCAGGATTCTGTCATTGGCTGCCTTGACAAATGCCTTGTCCTAGATATTTTACTTCCCTGTCTACAAATTGGAGTTTCCCTTTTGATACTTGAAGTCCTTGGTTCCCCAGAAAAGTTAACAGTGCTTTGGTGGATTCCTGTACTTTGTTTTCTTCCCATCCTGAGAGAAGCAAATCATCTACATATTGAATGAGTTTTATCTCAGGTTTGATGGAGAAGAGTTGTAGTACTCCCAGGGCTTGACCAAATAGGTTTGGGGATTCGGAAAACCCTTGGGGTAACCAAGTCCACCAAAGCTGTTTTTTCTTCCTGGATTCAGGGTCCTCTCATTCAAAGGAAAATATATTCCTACTTTATCTCTACCTGTCGGCATGTGTTGTATTCCATTTTGTTTAAATGGTATGCCCTGTCTCACCCCTCCAAAATGTATGGTATATCCTAAGCCTGTGGTCCTGCCCTGAACCATCCTGTATCTGTCATCCCATTGGCCCAATGTGATTCCGCGCCCACTTCAATTCCCCTTTTAAGCCGTGCTATAGGATCAGTCAGGGTCTTAGCCCTTGCTCTCTCTCAGCCTCTTCCCCTCCTCTTGCCCCTTCCCTCCCCTAGGCTCCCCCTCCTTCCCCCCTTTTCCCTCAGTAACCATGCTGTTCCCGGGGTTGGGACCCCAAATAAACCTTCATCTGATCAGCACCCTCAGAAGCCGTGTGGAGTCTCCTTGCCTGCCTGCTGCTGCCAGCCAACTCACAGCCTAGGGGGCCCTCCGGGGACATCCCCGGGGTGCCCCACCTCAAAACGAACGCAACAAAAGGACTTTATTTTCCCCTGGAAAATTGCCTCTGTTTGCGGCCACTCGCCCTGTCCGGCCCCTGCCACCCAAGCTAGAAATTTGAAGATTTTGCTGGATTTCTCCAAAACTGAAGTGGTCAGAATCTAGGTCCCTGCACATCTTGAGAGCCCTAATCGCCAGATTTCATCTGATACCCATTTTGTGTCTATGTAGATTAATAAAGTGTTGGTTTTTTTCCTCCATTCCCAAGTTAGAGCCTGCTTTGTTCTGTTCCTGGGTCACATCTCACAGTAACCATTTTGGGGAATACACCTTTCATGGGGGCACTGGCACTGTGCCAGTGTCAATCCATGACATAGGTGTATTATGGGCAGACATACATGGTTCTAAGGTCCCTTCTTCAAGTAGGTCCTGGATCACTGATTGCAGTCCTCATCTCCCTTCCTGGGAGAGTGGCTGTTGTCGTACCCAGACTGGATGGTTCTCATCAACTATTTTTATTACTATAGGTTTCATGTTAAATTTACCATAATTTTTTGGTTTTGCCCACACCATTTCATGAATTTTCTCCTCATCCTCTTCTCTCAGTTGGAGAAACTTAACTACCATTTATTTTCCCTTCCTCTGGGAGTACTCCAATGTCTAACTGCACCTGTAAATCCCGTCTTAATAACTTGCACCCTGCTTCTGGAACTAACACAACATCCCCAATTCCTATTTTATTTGCCTCTTCAAACTTCCTTTACAACTAAGAATTTGAACCCTTACCCTTTTGCACCTACTACTTGCACAGTATCTGGACCCTTTTTGCACCCCTTTGGGATTCTACAAACACAAGTTCTTTCAGCCCTCATGTCTACTAGGAATTCAAATTCTTCCTACACCTACAGCAGCTGGGGTTGGACAGACCCCGAAAACCCCCTGCTGTAATACTGATTTAATGGTTTCTTAGCTCTTACATACATGTTTAATGCCTGAGATATCTATCCTTCATCTGATCCATATCTAAGCCAGTATACATGGTTGCTCCTAATTTCCCTTCTGGTCCATGCTACTGCACAGTACTGAATCATTTTGCTCTTGTCTTTATCTCTGGTGTTGGGATCATATTTCCACCGGGCTAGTTTCTTTCCCAGTGGACTATCTGGGGGTATGCCCATTGGTACCTCCTCAATTTCTGCTTCTACCCTTGGGGATTCGCTACTCACCCATGACCCCATCCTGACCAGCCGATCACAGGTCTTGCCTCGACAGAGCCCACCTTTTCAACCACAAGCCCTCTTGACAGAACCCGCCTCCCCCAATCAGCCAATTATACACTCTCCCAGCAAGGCCCGCCTCCCTAAGAAGGGAGGGGGAAAGGAAGAGAAGAAAGAAACCAGGAAAGGAGGAAGGAAAAGGAAAAGGGAAGAGAGAAAGAAAAGGAAAAAAGAAAAAAGGAAAAAAACTTTACCTCTTCTGTAAAACACCTACGATCCTGGGGCTTTCATCCCACAGTTGCACTCTGCTCCCCGCCCCACCTGGCTCAGCAGCACTGCCCCCGCTGTGATTCGGTCCTGCGGCTGGCTCCGCCCTGCCGCGGTTCGAGGGTGCACAAACTGCTGCTCCACACTGAGTCTTACACCCACTCCTGGGTGACCACCCCCTCCGCTGCAAACCTAGGCAGTCGCCCCTCTTCCAACCTAGTCCCGGCTGGCTCCAGAAATCACAGTGCTGGCTGCGTACTAGAGTCAGGTGCTGCCCCACGTGGGCTCACTGATTCCCTTTGTGTGTGCTGGCTGGGAACCCCACCATGGGTCCCCGTCCCAGCACAAGCCTACTGCTTGGGCCAGCACTGGCACTGGCGCCACTCAGCCCCCCCATTACAAGCCTGCCACCCGGGCCACATCCACTGCTGCTCGGTCCCCCCTGGCGCCTCCCCCAGTGCCACCACCGGTTACCGCCGCTTGGCTGGCCCAGGAAACCACAGCTCTGGCTGCGCACCAGAGTCAGGCAGTGCCCCATGTGGGCTCACTGACTCCCCCTGTGTGCACTGGCTTGGTGCTGCAAACCCCTCACAAACCCTTTAATCTCACGCATCCCACTGGCCATGGGGGGAAATCCCCGCTTTCCTCTTCACCACGTGTCCCGCCGTTCCCTCCTACTGTCCAATATCCTAAAACTTCAACAGACCAGGATGGGTCTAGTATAGTAATGGCGTGAAGTTCGCTTTCCTATGCCAGAATTATGGAGTCATTATCTGGCCAAAGATAGTTATGAGGATGTTACTCACCCCCCTTCTCTTTTCTTTATCCAGCCTCCTGTTGTCTCTGGGCTTCCAACCTGTGACCACTGGTGGCTCTGGGAGAGTCCAATAAATTCCGCCAAATTTCTGGTGGGGGGGCTCCCCTTTTGAGAACTTCTAGTGCCACCGGGGTGAGGTGTAAATCCTGGGGAAAGCCCCCATTGTGAGAAATGATACTCACTTTCAAAAATGTAAACGGTTTATTAAAACCTTCTGAAAAATACAACAGAAGACTGAATAGAGAAAATACTATGGTACCGGGAGCAGAGGATCTTTCCCACCATGTGCTCATCCACACAATGGATGTTCCACCTTTTAACCCTTTAAGCCCCTCCGAAAGTTCTGTCTATTGACTCCTTCTTCGCTGTTCAGTGGTGGTTTACTTCCTTAAATTTTGATTGGAGGTCAGATGTTGCCATAGTAACAAGCTGACCCTCCCAAACCCAGGCCACCCCCTGATAACAACGCAAGTGGGATAAAACAACTATAAGTCTATAAAACTTCTCTTAACATATATACATAATATTTACCTTTTAATTGTGAGAGTCAACCATCGCATTACTCATCTATCACACTAAATTGCCATTTAAAGGCAAAAAGGTTCAACGCATGAATAAATGCTACTGGAAACTGTCAACAAGAGTTCTGCTGAAAAGAATCAGAGTAGTTTGGGTTGGAAGAGATCTCAAAGATCATTTAATTCCATCCCCCTGCTGTGGGCCAGGACACCTTCCACTAGACCAGGTTGCTCCAAGCCCCGTCCAACCTGACCTTGAACACTTCCAGGGATGGGGAAAAGACAACTTCTTGGAGCAACCTGTGCCAGTGCCTCACCATGCTCTATCAGGGACCTAAATTATTCAGGCCTTAAACATTTTTATGAAGGAGTTTTGCCCATTACAGCAAAAACTGTATAAAGAAGCTACAACCACAGAAACCTCCTTGAAGAACTTTGGACTATGAGTTAAGCCACTTAGACAAGATAAAGGGGACATTATAGTTCAATCATCTCAGGTCTAAGGAGAAACAAAAAAGGCTGAGGGAAAGGAATGCATTCACAAGAAAGCCAAATCCAGCAGCTTTGCTGAGAATCATCTGTCTGGTTTTGGGGTGGGGGAGACCACAGCCCACAGAAGTCAGGTTTACACAGACTCCCCCTGAAATGAGGGCAGGGGGGAGGAGGCTTCAGGTGTGTGGTGTAACCTCTGGTCAGAGACACTGAACACCCATCCTCCTTTACACAAACTGGTTCAGCTGTAAAACCCCCAACCACACAGGCCACATCCATGGGACATTCACATGAAAGGCACCTGAGAGGGTGTCATAATCCATCATAGGCCCCCCCAAAGCACTCCCCAGAGGCCTTGCACCACAGGACTTCATGTGATGCAAAATGATGCAACAGATCCAGAGTCTGCTGCAAGAGATTTTCTCCCCTCCCCGGGGGGAGGTACCTTGACATTCCCACCTGGCCTAAGTGTATATTAACCCATCGGATTCTATGCTTTTGGGGGAACCTTCACCACCAAGAAGACCAGCTGGAGAGGATCAATGGAACATCATTGGGATCCACAGATGGTGATATTTTCCTTATTCTGTCTCTGTCACTCTCTTTCTGTCCCCCCACCTAGTTTCTATTTCTTTCTCTTCTTTTGTCTTTCTTTCTCTCTCATAGTTAGTATTAAATAAAACTTATACTATTGTCTTTGGCATATGGTCCCATTTGCACCTTAATTCAGGCAGAGGAATTTCTAAATAACTTTAAAACTGGATCATAACACCCTCATAGTGAAAAGTTTCTTATGTCCAATCTAAATCTACCTTCTTTCAGTTTAAAACTGTTGCCCCTTGTCTCATCACTCCATGCCTCTCTGCTCCAGATTGCAAGGTAATGCGTGTATTCTATTTGCCATCTGTTAGAGGTATGGCAGTTATCTTCTGTTAATTGGGCAGTTTTCTTTATCTCTTCCACAACCAATCCTCCCTCCGGGGTTACATCTGCTGTTAATGGGCCATTGAGTGTCACTGCATTAGTGATAAAATTACAGCATCCCACTGTGAGATGCTCTTCCCAGGGGGAGGAACCAAGTATTTAGTCCTGGATATAATCTGAGATTTTGGGACACCAGGACAGCCTTTTTCCCACTGGATTCCAAGAGTAGCTGTCTTC
Source organism: Montifringilla adamsi (assembly GCA_017590115.1). Taxonomy (NCBI): domain Eukaryota; kingdom Metazoa; phylum Chordata; class Aves; order Passeriformes; family Passeridae; genus Montifringilla; species Montifringilla adamsi. Next base: position 12,520 of record JAGGNK010010382.1, read on the forward strand.
TCCACTGGATTCCCAGAGGAAGACCAGGCCCATCTACACCACTACCAGACCTTCAGAGGAAAACTCCACCTTTCTACAGGATCACTGCTCCAACAGAACCACACCTGTCACTGCAGGAGGACTGCAGCCATCATCCAATCGGACTGCTACCAACACCCTGACCCACAGGGTGTCAGGTTGTATTCTGACTCTGTCAGTGATTTTTTGTTGGTTTGTACTATTACATTTGTATTTTTAGTTTTCCTAGTAAAGAACTGCTATTCCTATTACCATATCTTTGCCTAAGAGCCTTTTAATTTCAAAATTATAGCAATTTAGAGGGAGGGGGGTTTACATTTTTCATTCAGGGGAGGCTTCTGCCTTCCTTAGCAGACACCTGTCTTTTCAAACCAAGACACTCTAAAAAGTCCCTCTCCAACTCTCCTGGAGCCCCTTTAGGCACTGGAAGGGGCTTTAAGGTCTCCCTGAAGCCTTCTCTTCTCTAGGTTTAACAGCTGCAACTCTCTCAGCCTGTCACCACAGCAGAGGTGCTCCAGCCCTCAGAGCATCTTCATGGCTTCCTCTGGACTCACTCCAACAGGTCCATGTCCTTCTTCTGTTTGGGATGCCGGAGCTGGATGCAGTACTCCAGGTGGGATCTCACAAGAGTGGAGCAGAATTGTCTCCCTTGACCTGCTTGTCACACTTCTTTTGATGCAGCCCAGGATAACATTGGCTTTCTGGGCACCAAGCACACATTGCCAAGTCATGATGACCTTCTCATCAACCATCACCCCCAAGTCTTTCTCCCCAGGGCTGCTCTCAATCCATTCTCCACCCAGCCTGTACTCATGCTTGGGATTGCCCTGACTCAGGTGGAGGACCTCACACTTGGCCTTGCTGAACTTCATGAGGTTCTCAGGGGCCGATTTTTCAAGTTTGTCCAGGTCCCTCTGGATGGGCTCCCTTCCCTCCAGTGTGTTGACTGCACCACACAGCTAGATGTTGTCAACAAACTTGCTGAGGGTGCACTCAATCCCACTGACCATGTGGCCAACAAAGATGTTAAACAGTGCTGGTCCAAATACTGACCCCTGAGGATGCCACTAGTCACTGCTGTCACCTTGGATGCTGAGCTGTTGACCACAACTCTGAGTATGACCATCCAGCTGATTCCTCATCCACTGAGTGGTTCATCTGTCAAATACATGTCTCTCCAGTTGAGACGAGGATGTCCTGTGGGACAGTGTCAAATGCTTTGCACAAGTCCAAGTAGATTATATCAGTCACTCTTCCCTCATCCACCAACACCGTAACCCCATCATAGAAGGCCACCAAATTTGTCAGGCACAATTTGCCTTTAGTGAAGCCATGTTGCCTGTCACAAATCATCCTTATTTTCCATGTGCCTTAGCATAGTTACCAGGAGGATCTGTTCTATGATATTGCTGGGCACCAGATAGGTGAGACTGATGGACCTGTAATTCGGTGTCTTCCTCATTTTCCTTTCTAAAAACATGGGTTATATTTCCCCTTTTGCAGTCAGTGGGAACTTCATTGGACTGCCACAACTTCTCAAATATTATGGATACTGGCTTAGCTGCTTCCTCTGCCAGGTCCCTCAGGATCTGTGGATGCATCTCATCAGGTCACAGGGACTTGTGCACCCTCAGGTTCCTTAAATGGTCTCAAACCTGGTCTTCTCCTAGAGTGGGTGATTCTTCATTCTCCCAATCCCTGCATTCACCTTCTACAACTCAGGTGGTGTACTGGTGAAAAGTGAGGCAAAAAAGTCATTGAGTACTTCAGCCTTCTCCATGTCTTGGGTAACCAGGTTTCCCATATCCTTCCTGAAAGGGCACACATTTTTCCCTAGTCTTCCTTTTATCACTGACGTACCTATAGATTTTTTTGTCACCCTTGACATCCCTGGGCAGATTTAATTTCATCAGTGCTTTAGCTTTCCCAACCTGATCTCTGGCTGTTCAGACAATCTCTCTGTATTCCTCGTAGGCTACCTGTCCCTGCTTAGACCATCTGTGAGCTTCCTTTTTCTGTTTGAGCTTGTCCAGGACCTCCTTGTTCATCCACACAGGCCCCCTGGCATTTTTGCCTGATTTCCTCTTTGTTGGAATGCATTGCTCCTGAGTTTGGAGGAGGTGATCCTTGAATATCAACCAACTTTCTTGGGCCCCTCTGTAGCTATGATATTTTATTAAAAATCCTTTCCTAGGATTTTTTCCCTCCTGAGGAGCTGGGAGCCTCAGGAAAGAAATGTAAACAATAACTATCTGCTGCTGTGGAATGCAACAGGTGCATCTTCCATTGGTCCATGTGGATTGTTTTCAATTGATGACCAATCACAGCCACCTGTGCCGAGGCTGTGAGCAGTCACAGGATTTTGTTGTGCGTTCTATTCTATTCTATTCTTGTTCATTGTAGCCTTCTGATCTTTCTTTTCTCTCTGTTCTTTTAGTATAATGTAGTATTTTAGTATAATATATAACATAATAAATCAGCCTTCTGAAATGGAGTCAAGCCTTGTGTCTCCACACACAGAGAGTTCATGACAACACCCCTCTTCCCTCCAGGGCCCTATACCATGGCACTCTACCAAGCAGATCCTTGAACTGGCCCAAGTCTGCTCTCCTGAAGCCCAGGTCAGTGAGATTGCTGTGTGCACTCCTTGCTGCCCCCAGGATCTCAAACTCCACCATTTCATGGTCAGGGCAGCCCAGGCTGCCCTTGAGCTTCACATTCCCCACCAGCCCCTCCTTGTTGGTGAGGATAAGGTCCAGCATAGCCCCTCTTCTCATTGGCTCCTCTGTCACTTGGAGAAGGAAGTCATCAACCCATTCCAGAAACCTCCTGGATTGCTTGTGCTCTGTTGTGTTGTCCCTTCAACAGGTATCGGGGTGGTTGAAGTCCCCCACGAGGACCAGGGCTTCTGAATGTGAGACTGTTCCTATCTCTCTGTAGAGGGCCTTACCCACTCAGTCTTCCTGATCAGGTGGCCTGTAGCAGACTCCCACTATAATGTCACCTGTCCCTGCCCTCCCTATAATCCTAACCCATAAACTCTGTCAGCTTCTCATCCATCCCCAGGTGGAGCTCCATGCACTCCATTGACATAAAGGGCAACACTACCTTCTTGTCTCCCCTGCCTGTCCTTCCTAAAGGGCCTGTGTCCTTCTATTCACTCATCACAGGAGCCTCCCATCATGTCTCTGTGTTGCCAGTAAGATCATAGGCCTGGAGGCATGTGCGCATCCTGTTTATTCCCCATGTTGCATGTATTTGCATAGAGGCATTTAAGTTGGGTCCCTGATGAAGCTGATTGACTAGCTGGAATTCCTTGGTGCTGCTCTTCAGATGCTCTCCTGCTGACCTGTGATCCCTCTCTAGGCTTTGGGCATCTCTCCCTGGCCCTGGCATCTAACTACTAGGAGTGGGATAGACTGAGTTTCCCCTCTCTCTGTAATTTTGGTTTAAAGCCCTCTTCACGAGCTTGGCAAGCCTATGACTGAAAAAGATCCCCTTCTCTGACAGATGGACCCATCAGCCCCTAGCAGACCAGGTTTCTCAAACCAAGTCCTGTAGTCTAGGTAGCCAAACCCCCAACTGTGGCACCAGTACTGTAACCATTTGTTGATTTGCCAAATTTGACTAACACTTTCAAACTCCTTCCTTTTGATCAGGAAGACTGATGAAAAAACTGCCTACACTCCAGAGTCCTTTACCACTGCTCCCATTGTCTTATTTTAGAATAGCTTGTGTTCTAAATACAAGCCTGTATTGTGTGCACATTTCTCAGGTATCAAAACAAAAAAATTGCTAACAAATTCTTGCCTTAAAACTGAAATTGTAATTAACATGTTTACTAGCATACAACTATACTCAACATACTTTATTTTCAGATTATAAGCAATCACAAAGCTACATAAATTCAGATGTTAAAATAAAAAGGTCTTCCACACATGTTATTCTACAATGATAAGAGTATGAGAAATACAGAAACCCCAGCTTTGTTCTAAAAAGCAAGAAAACAGCCACGGGCATCTTAAAGATTTGTCATGAGAATTTGGAGTATAGCTCTCTAGTCTATTATGAAAACTATACCCAAGATAATTTACTGTTAAAGGTCTACTTACTTCAAATCTTAATCATAGAATATCCTGAGCTGGAAGTAACCCATAAGGATCACAGTCCAACTCCTGACTCTGCACAGGACAGCCTCAGGATTCACACCATGTGCCTGAGAGCATTGTCCAAATGCTTCTTGAGCTCAGACAGGCTTGAGGTTGTGACCACTGCCCTGGGGAGCCTGTTCCAGTGTCCAACCACCCTCTGGGTGAAAAACCTTTTCCTAATATCCCAGCTAAACCTCCCCTGTCACAGCTTCATGCCATTCCCTCGGGTCCTATCATTGGTCACCAGAGAGAAGAGATCAATGCCTGCCCTTTGCTTCCCCTCATGAGGAAGTTGTAGACTGAAACTACAGTTGTAGCCTGAGGTCTCCCCTCAGTCTCCTCCAGTCTGAACAAGCCAAGTGACCTCAGCTACTCCTCATATGGCTTCCCCTCTAGACCCTTTACCATCTTTGTAGCCCTCCTTTGGATGCTCTCTAATAGCTTTATATCTTTCTGTGGTGGTGCATCCCCCCCTTTTTCCAGGCCATACTGCGATCTGAGAAACACTTGTTAGGCCTCAGCCTTGACAAACAGCACATGGGCTCAGCTCTTCTTGAGCTTATCAGAAACACTGTCTGCTCCCAGGAACTGCTGCTGTCTAATGAGCTCCTGTTTTCTTTATGAACAGCCTTGGAAACTGTTTTCCTTGCCTGAATGGCACAATATCCCTGTTCTCACACTTTCAAAGAAAGTGCTGACCCAAACTGTGGCCAGGATGAAACACTGTTATGAGTAAAGCCCACTCTCTTGCGACCCTATAAACAGTGGTCTAAAATGAGACCCTTTGAGCTCTTCTGGACTGCAGCAGGCTGTGGCCAGCAACCTCCTTCTGAGTGGGGACTCTTAGACCCAGCAAACTCTCATGTTTGCTGTACTCAGAGGATTGCCGAATGACGAGTCCTGGGACAACACCCCCACTCCTCAAGGCCTGACCCTTCACCCACTGGGGAGATGCAAAGCCATCCAAAATGAATATTGCACTTACACTTGAGGGGAATTTTTCACAGGTAACTTGCACTGATTCTTTATGTCTGTGTGCATACACGTGCACATGTGCTATAGGAAATGTAGGAGAAATGCTGCTTTCTTAGATGTTTAAGTACCTTAGATATCTAAGTAGCTTAGGCCTGTAAGTAAGGTTAAGTCATAAGTTATAAGCTAAGTTAAATGCTGCGAAGTGTTATTCCTCGGTTGTTATGGTTAAGGTATAAGTTAAGTGTTGTTCCTTTGTTAAATTCTTAGGTTTAAGGTATAAGTTAACTTAAAGTACTGTTAAGTTTGAGTGCTGTTAAGCTTTTAGGCCATATTCCTTTTTATCCTTGCCTTCATTATCCTTTTGTCACACGCACACACATGCACAGCCGCGCACACACACACACACACACACCCCCCCCCCCATGATAGTTCTCAGTTCATTTCTGTTTTGATTGCCTGGATTTTGTTTGGTTTTGTTGTTGCTTGTTTTCCTTGGTGTGCCTTAACTGTCTAGTAAGTAATAGAGTGAATCTTGCCAACAAACTTTGTCATGCTGTCACTTAATATTAAATCTGGTTTCTACCGATACCCTTGCTGCTGATTTTTTAAGCAATCTCAAACAGTTGTTCGTAACACTTTCTTATATTGTGGTGCCCAAAACTGCACACAGTAGTTGAGTTGAGGCTGCACCAGTGCAGAGCAGAGCAAGACAATCACCTCCCTTGACTGGCTGGCAATACTGTGTCTGATGCACCCCAGGACATGGCTGGCCCTCCTGGCTGCCAGGGCACTGCTGACTCATATCCAACCTACCACTGACCAGGACCCCGAGGTCCTTTTCTGCAGTGCTGCTCTATGTTTCATTCCTTAGTTTGTACATACACCCAGGGTTGCCCCATCCCAGATGACTTTTAATATAGCCTATATAAGAATATAGGCTACAAGTCAGCTATAAGATAACAAATCCAAACAGAAAAGGCTGGAAGTTCAACTCCTACATTCTGCTTCTACTGAAGTGACTAGAGATCCCTGCAGCAGTGCAGCTTCCCCCAAGGACAGTCCAGCCAAGGCAGGAGTCTTTAAGGCTCTTCCCCACCCAAGTTTTCAGGATCCCACATCAGAGGCCCAGTGTATGGACCGCGACACACAATCCTGAAGGCAGGGATGGGAGACAGTTCCTACCTTGCCACCAATGCGCACTTGGGCCTGGAGCTTAGCAAGTTTTTCTTGGTTCATGATCGTTTCTTTCATCTGTGGAAGCAACAAGAGCACCCATGCAAAACAGGTCAGGAAGCACCCGGAGGCCCAGGCCACAACCTGGGCCCAGCAGTAAGGCAGGTGAACTCAAGGGGCTCCACAACTACCCCTCACTACATTCTCACACCCGACGGGAAGCTGTCCAAGACCTAACGGAGCGGTTGGTCTGCCACACACAGTGCCACACACAGCTCTCCTGAGGCCCTGCCCGTAAATGTCATGCCTTGCCTTGCCCCAACCACAGCCGCCCACTAACCCGCAGCCCTTGGTCGCACAACAAATTCCACCCTAGTCCCTCCCCCACAGTCTCCTTTGTACCTTCTTAGAGCGGAAGCAGCGGTGCCAGAGAGGGGGGAGATGAGGGTTGTGGGAGTGGGATTCCACTAACCCGCAGCCCTTGGTCGCACAACAAATTCCACCCTAGTCCCTCCCCCACAGTCTCCTTTGTACCTTCTTAGAGCGGAAGCAGCGGTGCCAGAGCGGGGGGAGATGAGGGTTGTGAGAGTGGGATGAGGATCGAGCAGAACACGCGAGATGGCGGCCGGAAGGGAGACCAGGCACGCCGCTCTACCACTGCCTAAGCCAGGAGAGTGTGCCCTATGCGGCAGTGAAATCTGGAGAGGCGGAGCCACCACCGCGGGAGGAGTTAAAAGCATGAGATGGGGAGTGGAGGTTATGCTACTTGTAGAGAGCGATGGACTCTAATAAGCGTGCTGCACTGCGCAAAGTAAATTTATTTGTGTGGCTGAGCTGGGATGCAAGGTAAAGTCCATGCCTCTTCCCCGCCCCCCTTCCCCCCCCTCT
>JAGGNK010010382.1:19840-35781 GCA_017590115.1 Montifringilla adamsi
CCCTCTTCCTCCCTCCCTTCGGGCGTGTTCATTTTGGTGTGTGTGGCCTATCTCCCTTCCCTCCCTGCTTTCCCCACCTTCTCTTGCTTGCAGCCTCACCTAGCAGGGTTTTTTTTCAATTAATGGATCTGTCCTTGGTTTGTTTTGGGGTTTTTTTCCTAGAAGATATTTAAATATTCTATTTTCTCTTTTGATGATGCAATTCAAACCTTGTCCCCATATCCATGATTTTTCTTTTAGATCCAGTTCTTCATGAGCTGCTCTGGTGTGGGTCCCCCATAGGGTCACAAGTCCTACCAGCAAACCTGCTCCAGTGTGGGGGTCCTCCTCTCCACATGTCCACAGATCCTGCCAGGAGCCCGCTCCAGCATGGGCTTCCCGTGGGGTCAAAACCTTCTTTGGGTGCATCCACCTACTTAAGCCTGGGGTCTTCCACAGGCTGCAGGCAGATCTCTGTTTCCCCAGGGACCTCCATGGGCTGCAGGGGAACAGCTGCTTCACCATGGTCTTCACCATGCACTGCAGGGGACATACAGCTCTGGTGCCTGGAGCACCTCTTCCCCCTCCTTCTCTACTAACTTTGGTGCCTACAGGGTTGTTGCTCCCGCATATTCTCAGTCGTCTCTTCTCTGTCTGCAATTGCTTTTGCACAATAACTTATTTCCTTTCTTAAATATGTTGTTCCAGAGGTGCTACTACCATCTCTGATTGGCTTGGCCTTGGCCACTGGTGAGTCTGTCTTGGAGCCAGCAGGCATTGGCTCTGCTCTACATGGGGGAAGCTTCTAGCAGCTTCTCACAGAAGCCACCCCTGTAGCCCTCCTGCTACCAAATCCTGGCCTTGCAAACCCCACACAATTCTTCAGATTCACAGCCTGACATCAATATAAAAGAAAGATTTCAGAATTACAAGGCAAATTGATGATTACAAACATACAAAATGTTTTAATAGGCTGAAATACTGAAGTGAAAATGAATCACAGAAAGATTATTCCAAGACAGAAGTCGTAGAAAGTGCAGTCCCAGCTGTCAGCCTAGGATTCACTGGCTTGGAGGTATAATATATTCTCTCGTGTGAGGTTTTGAAGACAAATTATGCTGAAAACCACATAACTGAGTTGTATCAGGAATCAACTGAAGCAATTAAAGAACTACAGTTTAAGGGAGTCTGTAAAATTTGGTTACATTTCCTGGAACAAACAGCAGGCCTTCCAAAAGCAAACTTTGCATCAGAGAAAAAGCATTTTAGAATGTTACAATACTACTGGCTTCTTTTCTCCAGTCCTTTTTGTGTAATTGCATAATAGGAAACATAAACCTAAAACTGTTTTTACTTGTATCTGAAGAACATCTGGTGAGAAATGAAACAGAGCCAAAGCCTGTAGTACTGAAACAGTGTGAGCTCAGCAAGCATCCTTTCAGTCCTGAAAAAGGATGAAACTTAGGATCTTAATCCTCAAAGAATATACATTGTTGAAGCAAAGTTCATTAGCTGCACAGAAGCATCATAGAAATGGAAAAAGACCATTAAAATGGTTAGTCATTGAGAGGAATGGCAGATTTGTCTTTACAAACAAGTTATGGGCCTGCTGGTAGATAAAACTAGCACTGGGAGATAAAAGAAACAAAGGGAGGATTCCACTGATTGATGAATGGAAAAAGATATTTGCTTTTACAAATAAACTTTAGGTTTGCTGAGAAATGAAATTGGACATTGAAAGATGAAAGAAACAATGGGGGAAAACCCTAAATTCCATAAGAATTAAAAATTAAAAGGGAGGGTTATACATTAGAGGGAAAACTTTGGTATCAGGCGTATCGGGAAGTCTGTACCTCTCAAGTACTTCAGCCAATGGGGAAAGAGAGAAGGGAAATGTGGCTGGGAAATTAGGATAAAGAGGAGGCTGTGTCCTCCAAAAAATTTGAGAGATCCCAGGGGAATGCCCCATGGCCTCTCCCTTTATTCGAATTAAAGTAAAAGGACTCCTCTGTTTCCTTTTTGGACATAAATCTCTGATGTTTGTGGATTAATTTTCCTGCCAAAATGTGGGCTTGTCTGGGATATTTCCACCGTCCGGGGTGGTGGGCAGGCAGTGAGCAGAGCTGAAGGCGTGCCTCACACAGTTTGGGTCATCAGCTCCCCTTGGTGGCGGCCGGCTCCAGGCAATTGATTGGGTTCCCAAGAGTGTCCAGGAGACAGACAAGTGGCGGACTTGGGGGGTCCCTGAAGAGTCCACAGGGAAGGAGCACTGAAAATCTCACTGGTGAGTAATATGGGATCTTTGGGGAGCAAACCTGGGAGGGCACCCATGGAAGGTAGCACAGGTAAAACAAGGCACCCATGGAGGGTTGCAGGGGTAAAGCTGTGAAGGGGCCCCGGCAAAAGGGATGATGATCCCATAATATCCCTGGAGAGTCCCTTGGGGAGAATGCTGAGGTCTTGGAATAGATTATACATTCACCCAGAGGTAACTATGGAGATCATGGTAAAATATTGTTATTTTGTGTGGTCAGAGTATGAGTTGCCAAAGGGGCTTATATGGCCACCTTATGGAACAGATAGAATTCATTTGTGTCAAATTTTGTGGAGGTATTTAGAGGAGAATTGGAAAGGATGGATTGAAAGGGAATGTGGATTGATGTGGATTAGACAAGCAACAGGAGAAATCTATGTATTAAGAAAAATGGGAGAAGAGGAAAAAGGGGAGGATTGGGATGCTTTTCAGCACCTTCCCCCATCTTGTCCTGTAGTGTTGCCAGTTGACCCAGGGCCAGCTGCAGGTCCCGTGTATTCTCAACTCCCGGTGCAAGGGGAGCAGGGAAATGCTGTTCCTACAGCCCCACCTGAGAATAATGATGGTGTGGGGGGAGGGGAGCAACATATGGTATCGCCCCCTAGAACTAGAAGAGGAACTCAGTTTAGGACATCAGAAGCCCCCCGGACCCAAGAGACAGGGGTACACCAGATGCCACTTTGCCAAGTTCCTTTGGGGGGTCAAGGGGGAGGGTTTGGGTTTGTAATTGTACCACTTACTACCCAGGATATAAGAGGGTTGAAAAAAGAATTACCCCCATATTTGGATGATCCCATAGGGGTGGGGGAAAAGATAGAGGAATATTTGGGAAATGCGGATTATACATGGAAGGATTGGGATTTTCTTTTGGGGATTTTGTTTGGGTCATCAGAGAAACTAATGATTTTGGAAAAAGCTCAGCAGCTGTGGGAGGATGAACATCCACAAGCAGCGGGGGGGCGCTGGACCTAATGTACCTACAGTGGATGATGCTATCCCCCAGGCTGACCCCCAGTGGGACCCAAATAACCAGGCTAGTCTGGCTCGCCTCCACAATTACTGTGCTTATTTGATTAGGGCAATTAAATCAGCCGCTCCCAGAACTAACGACATAGCTGAGGCTATTTTGTTAGAACAGGAGAAACATGAAAGCCTTTTTCATTGGTTGGAAAGGATTAGGGATGCCCTGTGAAAGCATGGGGGGGATGGATCCTGAGGGGCCAGCCTTTGACACATTGCTGAAGGTACAATTTGTTACTAAGGCCTGGCCTGATATAAGGAAAGGAGTACAGAAAGATGAAGAGTGGCAAAATGAGCCTCTGGATGAATTGGTTAGAAAAACACAGCAGATATATGTAAGAAGAGATGAGGAAAAGGTTAAAGTTAAGGCAAAGATGATAGCAGAATTTTTGCAGCCCCTGGGAAATAAACCCCAGGATCTAAGGGGTCCCCCAGGCATTCCCTCCTCAGCCGGGGAAAGCCAACCCAAACAGCAGTTGGGGAGAAACCAGTGCGCCGTCTGCCGGGCAGAAGGGCATTGGAAAAGGGAGTGTCCACAGAGACGGCTGGACCCTCAGGAGGAGGAAGTCCAGAGGATAATGGAAATGGATTGTTAGGGGTGTCAGGGGCTCCCATTATATCAAGAACCCATCACTCTGGAGCCCTTGATAACTTTTAAGATGGGTCTGGATGAAGAGGAGGTGTGTTTTCTGGTAGACACAGGGGCCTCTTGATCCACCGTGAATTTTATACCTAAGGGGGGGAAATTGTCAAGAAGATCATTGGTTATTCAAGGAGTGGGAAGGATGAACGAGTGCATTTTATTCAACCCCTATTAATAGATGTGGGAGACAGGTTTGAAATGCATGAATTCCTGTTTGTTCCTCATTGTGATTGTAATTTACTGGGAAGGGATTTGATGGCTAAAGTGGGAATGCAAATTAGTATTGTAAAAAATGACAGAGTCCAACACTGTCATATCTTTGTGTAAAATGTCTGAGAAGGCTTATGCTGAAATAAACCCAGAAGTGTAGGCAGCCCCAGGGAAATATGGAAAACTAGACATAGAGCCTCTCCAAATTACTTTGAAACAACCAGGACAAGTGGTGTCTAAAAAGCAATACCCTCTTTCAAGGGAGGGAAAGAAGGGGTTACAGCCTGTCATTGAGTCCCTACTAAAGGCAGGTCTCTTGGAGCCCTGTAACACGCCTATCCTGCCGGTTAAGAAACCAGATGGAACCTACGGAATGGTGCAGGACTTAAGAATAATAAATGAAACTGTCAAACCAAGGCATCCCACAGTTCTGGATCCCTATACCATCCTGAATCAGATCCCTTCTTCACATCAGTATTATTCAGTACTGGATTTGAAGGATGCTTTCTGGGGGTGTCTGATTACAGAGGACAGTAAACAGTATTTTGCCTTTGAGTGGACCTAAGAAGAATGATGGTGTGTGGGGAGGGTAGCAGCATATTGTATCTCCCCCTAGAACTAGAAGAGGAACTCAGTTTAGGACATCAAAAGCCCCCCAGACCCAAGAGACAGGGGTACACCAGATGCCACTCCGCCAAGTTCCTTTGGGAGGTCAAGGGGGAGGGTTTGGGTTTGTAATTGTACTACTTACTACCCAGGGTGAGGGTTGAAAAAAAGAATTACCCCCATATTTGGATGATCCCATAGGGGTGGGGGAAAAGATAGAGGAATATTTGGGAAATGCGGATTATACATGGAAGGATTGGGATTTTCTTTTGGGGATTTTGTTTGGGTCATCAGAGAAACTAATGATTTTGGAAAAAGCTCAGCAGCTGTGGGAGGATGAACATCCACAAGCAGCGGGGGGGCGCTGGACCTAATGTACCTACAGTGGATGATGCTATCCCCCAGGCTGACCCCCAGTGGGACCCAAATAACCAGGCTAGTCTGGCTCGCCTCCACAATTACTGTGCTTATTTGATTAGGGCAATTAAATCAGCCGCTCCCAGAACTAACGACATAGCTGAGGCTATTTTGTTAGAACAGGAGAAACATGAAAGCCTTTTTCATTGGTTGGAAAGGATTAGGGATGCCCTGTGAAAGCATGGGGGGGATGGATCCTGAGGGGCCAGCCTTTGACACATTGCTGAAGGTACAATTTGTTACTAAGGCCTGGCCTGATATAAGGAAAGGAGTACAGAAAGATGAAGAGTGGCAAAATGAGCCTCTGGATGAATTGGTTAGAAAAACACAGCAGATATATGTAAGAAGAGATGAGGAAAAGGTTAAAGTTAAGGCAAAGATGATAGCAGAATTTTTGCAGCCCCTGGGAAATAAACCCCAGGATCTAAGGGGTCCCCCAGGCATTCCCTCCTCAGCCGGGGAAAGCCAACCCAAACAGCAGTTGGGGAGAAACCAGTGCGCCGTCTGCCGGGCAGAAGGGCATTGGAAAAGGGAGTGTCCACAGAGACGGCTGGACCCTCAGGAGGAGGAAGTCCAGAGGATAATGGAAATGGATTGTTAGGGGTGTCAGGGGCTCCCATTATATCAAGAACCCATCACTCTGGAGCCCTTGATAACTTTTAAGATGGGTCTGGATGAAGAGGAGGTGTGTTTTCTGGTAGACACAGGGGCCTCTTGATCCACCGTGAATTTTATACCTAAGGGGGGGAAATTGTCAAGAAGATCATTGGTTATTCAAGGAGTGGGAAGGATGAACGAGTGCATTTTATTCAACCCCTATTAATAGATGTGGGAGACAGGTTTGAAATGCATGAATTCCTGTTTGTTCCTCATTGTGATTGTAATTTACTGGGAAGGGATTTGATGGCTAAAGTGGGAATGCAAATTAGTATTGTAAAAAATGACACAGAGTCCAACACTGTGATATTTTTGTGCAAAATGTCTGAGAAGGCTTATGCTGAAATAAATCTGGAAAATCCGGAAGTGTGGGCAGCTCCAGGGAAATATGGAAAACTAGACATAGAGCCTCTCCAAATTACTTTGAAACAACCAGGACAAGTGGTGTCTAAAAAGCAATACCCTCTTTCAAGGGAGGGAAAGAAGGGGTTACAGCCTGTCATTGAGTCCCTACTAAAGGCAGGTCTCTTGGAGCCCTGTAACACGCCTATCCTGCCGGTTAAGAAACCAGATGGAACCTACAGAATGGTGCAGGACTTAAGAATAATAAATGAAATTGTCAAACCAAGGCATCCCACAGTTCTGGATCCCTATACAATCCTGAATCAGATCCCTTCTTCACATCAGTATTATTCAGTACTGGATTTGAAGGATGCTTTCTGGGGGTGTCTGATTACAGAGGACAGTAAACAGTATTTTGCCTTTGAGTGGTGTAATATGTGATTTAGGTAATTCGTGTTTATGTAGAATATGATAAGAATATATGTCACAGTGTTTGAAAGAAATATTTCGCAAGCCTTTTCCAAACCCACATGTGGGAGCCAAAGGGTTGCCTCATACCAGAAGACTGCTGCATGCCATTTCGAAACTGCAGAAGGCAGGGAGGAGAGGTCTAATTTGCAACCGAAAGAGCCTGGCTCTGGAGGGGATGGGTCGTTACTCAAAAGCCACCTGGACAATGAATGTGGGGAACTTGCATCCCAGTGCCAGGTTCCAGTAACCCTACAATCAGCATTCATCGCTTGCTGGGAACCACATTGTCCAGCCCAACACAGAGAAAGGAGACGACATGAATATGTTTAACTATGGAAAGAACAAGAGGGACTCTGCCTCAGGCAACAAAAAGAGTACAAAAGCTGACTCTACCAGACTGCCTTCGTGAACAGAGAGGGTCCGATGCGATAGAGGTCGGATCACGGTTCACCCAGCACCAATCCCGAGGTCGACGCTGTCCTTTTGATTGTGGCTGTCAAGACTGTATATTGGTCATGCAATAAATTATATTTTTTATTTGATTATTAAATAGGCTTGATCAATTTTTACCTATAACAGTGGGAACAGGAGGAAGGAGGAAAAATGGTAAAGCAACAATTGACATGCACAGTTCTTCCAAAGGGATACACTGAGTCACCAGTTTTGTTTGAGCAAGCTTTGCAGAAAATATTAAGAGTTTACTCCACCCTCAGGAGTTAGGTTGTTGCAGTGTGTGAATGACTTGCTTTTATCAGGGGAACATAAAAAGGTGGTTGAAGAGGCTACTGTAAAACTGCTTAATTTTCTTGCTAGAAAAGGGCTTAGAGTATCCGAAAAGAAGGCACAGTTGGTAGAGAAAAAGGTCAAATATTTGAGACACGTGCTGACTGGAGGGTTACGGTGTTTTGATCCAGACAGAATACAAGGGATTTTACAAGTACCATTACCCCAGACAAAAAAGGAGTTACGGCACTTTTTAGGGTTGGTGGGATACTGCCAAGCATGGATTGAGGATTTTTCTGTTGTGGCCATACCTTTATATGACTTCTTAATTGGCCACAGGTGATGGTGTTTTGGATTCATTTACCAATTGGATCTGTCTGTATCAGACTGTCTGTAAGGGTGATGAGTTTCTTGATAGTATAGTATAGTATAGTAATTGATCAGCCTTCTGGAATCATGGAGTCAATGCTAATTATTACCCCGTCGGGTTCACCCTGCTACAATAAGTAGTGAACCCCGATACTGGATGCAGCCTAGGCTGAAGAAACAGGACCCTAATGGATCCGGCCGAGTTCACAGCTGAGGCTGAACACGGGAGCATCTGCTGAACCCTCACGGAAATTACGTCTGGCAACCCTTCATGGAGTCGCAGGATGGCCGGAGTCACCTTGGGACCCCGCTGGGATTCCTTCAGGATGTCACCGGGACGCCGTCGGACCCCTGCTAGGATCCTGCGGTGCCTGCGCAGCCCGCTCGTAACCAGACACCTTCTGCTTCTCCGGAAAGGTAACACTGACCTTTCCTCGTGTCGTCCTGGAGGAGATTTCTCCCTTGGGACTGCGTTTTGGCCCAGTAGCCCAGAGGCCGGGGCGGGGAACAGATCTCCCAACAATAGCACTGCCCGACCCGGGGTGGGTTTGCAGTTAGGAAGAGATGCCTGCAGAATTGGGCGTCCGATTTTCTGTGTTAGAAGAGAACACCCTTGAGGTGTGGAAATTTCTGATTCGTCATCACAGACTCCCTGTATCAGAAGAGACTCTCTACAGGTTTTTCAGTTGAGCAAAAAGTTCATGGTTTCCCCGTGGATGTGGAATCCTCCCTGGATCCGCGGGCCTGGGACTCACTGGATCTCTATCTTTTGGGGAAACTCAGGCGAGGTGCGAGAATACCTTGACACCTACCAATCTGGTCAATGCTTTCCAGAGTAGTAAGGGGCTGGACCCCAAGGGAACGCGAATCCACCTCGGTGGGCACGTCCGGCTTGGACATGGAGGAGCGCCTCACCCCGGGCGGGTGGCCATCAGCCTCTCCGCCGCGGCCAGCCGGGGACTGATCTGTTTACCGACAGCCGCCGCTGGTTCCTCCCCCCCCTGCACCGAGGGGGGGAGGGGGGCGCGGCATTGCCCACGGAGCACCCAGAGCAGTTCTCTCCTGGCTTCCCGGCGCATGGGCAGGAAGGACCAAAGCCTTCAGCGGCTCCGGCTCCACTTTTGCGGTCAGCAATTGCTCTCACCGGAGTCGCGGTTACTCCTGCCCCTTTGCCTTCGCCAATGCAAGAGGGACCGTCTCCTGCTCCTCGTAGGGCGTGTGGATCAGCCTCGCCACTGGGTTCTCCTCCGCCGTGCCACAGAAGGGGGTGGAGCCGCCTCCGCCGCCAGCAAAGGAGGCGGCCGGTTCCGCGACAGCGGCCGGCAGACCCTGTGCTGGAGAGCACTCCAACCCTTCTGCGCCACAGCCTGAAGCCAGTTCATCAGCAGCGGCACCCGCAGTGCTGGCCAGGGATGCCCCCCTGCCGGGTCCGCCGCCTCCAGCCAGCCTGGCTCCCATCCGGGACGTGAGCTGTGGCACTGAAGAAGATCCCCAGCCCGCCTTGCCGCTCCCGGCTGCCCCACCCCCTGCTGCTTCTCTCGGGTTCCCCGGAAACACAGGGACAGCAGTGAGCACCAACAGCCTGTCCTTCGGTGGGGGCGTGCCCTCGCAGCTGGGCGCCGGCCGACTGTGCCGTGAAATCTGAAGATCAACATTCCTCTGGGGACAACACCTTCCCTGCCGTGCCTTGGGGCACCCTGTACAACCCGCTCTCATTCGCGGGGCGGGAGGAGCGGGTCCCGAGAGGCTGTGGCTTGGTCCATGGCCGCGAAGGGCGGGGGAAGGGCGGAATGCCAAAGGGGTTGCCGAGACGTTGGCAGCATGGTGGGGGCGGGCAGTTAAGGAGAAGGCGGAAGTGAGACGCCCATCTGGTGATGGACACGGGCTGTCCCAGTGACCCCAGATCCAGGGGCCCCAAATGATACCACTACGAAGCTGGGGGAAGGGAACAAGCCAAATGAATCTGGGTTCGGCAGCGGGGGTATCGCCGCCAGGTCTGGGTCCCTTGGCCCACCCACCGGGACCGGGTCCCCCGCCCCACCCACCGCCGCTGGGTCCTACGGCCTGCTGCCGCTGCTGCTGGCCTTCTGAAGAAAAAAAAAAAAAAGGGGGAAAGAGCTACTATCTTCACTGTACTGTCTTCACTGACAGCTCAATGTGCTGGAAGGCTGCGAGTCAGCCTTGGCCCAAGTGGTTGAATTAAAGGCTGTGGCCATGGCATTCCAGAGATTTTCTCAGTACCTCTGAATTTGATAACAGTTTTACACAGAAAAGGTAATCCTGCAAACCATCCAGTTAGAGCTTGGGCTGTGGCCAGGTCCTAACTCTACCTGGATGGGGATGATTGACAATCAACCCAGATATTTTCTGCATCCAAAGGATTCAAGTCATTTTGGCTTGGCAATTCGACCATATATATATGACAGCTGAGCTTACTGTCAAAGGAAGTTTGCAAAATCATGCTCCGGACATGATTTCCAACTCTGTTGATTTGTGGTTTATCACATGTTGCAGACTCTGGGATGACAGTCAGTGCTATAGTGCCTGATAGTTATGTGGTGTCACGTGTGTTATTGATTATGTGCATTATCTGATTGATTTCTAATAGTTGTTAGTAACCTTCTTCAGCTGTTCTCTGTTTCAGGATCAAGAAGGACATTCAGGGATGTCAAAGATCAACATCTCCAGCTAATGGACCTTCTCCTGAAACTCAGCTGTTTGTACTTTGAAACAATGATCACACTTTGCATTGTTGTTTGGTTTTCTTACATTGTAAACCTTGTTTTAATGACATAAGTATATATTCTACAGGTAAAGAATCTTCTTGACCATTCTAAATCAGCTTCTGAATGAGGTTTTGATTGACAATGGGTAAACCTCTTGAGTTGTGTTTGTTCTCCCTTCTGCAAAGGGCCCAGCAGAAGATTTGCAAACGCAGCTCCTCTTCTTTTTTTACAGTAAACAGGGTGAGATGTGGTAATCACATATCCTCTGAACAGAGAGAGACCCAGCTCTCTCCCAGGATTTTCCTGGGAAGTTGTGAGAAGCTGTGAGAAAGCTCAGAGAAAAGAATGGGAAACAATTCTTATCTTCACTTGCTGCACCTGTTGTTGTGCACATGTGGAATGTGTTATGGAGATTTGTTTACCAAAGGGTGATTTCTTAATTGGCCACTGGTGATGGTGTTTTGGATTCATTGACCAATTGGATCTGTCTGTATCAGACTGTCTGTAAGGGTGATGAGTTTCTTGATAGTATAGTATAGTATAATATAATAAAGTGATTGATCAGCTTTCTGGAATCATGGAGTCAATGCTAATTATTCCCCGATCTGGGGCCCTCTGCTACGATACCCTCAGGAGTTAGGTTGTTGCAGCGCGTGGATGGTTTGCTTTTATCAGGAGAACAGGAAGAGGTGGTTGCGGAGGCTATTGTAAAGCTGCTTAATTTTCTTGCTAAAGAAGGACTTAGAGTGTCCAACAAGAAGGCACAGTTGGTAGAGAAAAAGATCAAATATTTGGGACACATTCTGACTGGAGGGTTAAGGTGTATTGACCCAGACAGAATACAAGGGATTTTAAAAGTACCATTACCCCAGACAAAAAAGGAGTTACGGCAGTTTTTAGGGTTGGTGGGATACTGCCGAGCATGGATTGAGGATTTTTCTGTTGTGGCCAGACCTTTATATGACTTTTTAACCCACAACAGTCCTAATGTTGTGGTATGGATACCAGAAGGAGAGCAAAGCTTTTAAAAATTAAAAGACAAATTGGTTAAGGTCCCACTCTTAGCTCTTCCAGACTCAGAAAAGGAATTGGAACTGTGAAAAATGCATATTATATGATTGGCTCTTTGCTGTATTGCACTAAATAGTTTATTTAGTTGTTTTGCACTGGGTTTGGTATTTTGCACTGAATAGTATGTTTGTATCCTCATGGTCTTCCCCTCTCCCCTAAGCCCCAGTGGAGGTGGTCTCTCCCTGGTCTACTCCTCCCCTCACCCCTCTCCTCACTTGTATCCCATTGGCTGTGGTCCTTTTCCTCTGCCCCCATTCCCCTGGGTTTAAAATCTCCTGCCATCACACAATCAACCTCTTTTCCCTCTGGGATGCCTCCTTCCTTACCGGATGACTCCTATCCACAAATAAATTGGGACTCTAGTCCCGAGAGGAAAGAGTGCCTCCAGTCTGTTACTTTTGTCCTTGTAATATCGAAGCAAGGGCGACTCTGACATGGGTGAGGGAGAGAAAATGATGCATCTGACTCTATCATCAGAAGGCTAAATAATTACTTTGTTATTCTATACTATATACATTGCATGTAAACTGAATCTGCCTTGCACACACCCCTGCTCACAACTGCACAGAACTGCACTCATCTTGATTCTCTCGTGACTGTGTCGTGACAGTCTGACACAGACACACTTTTGGCCCTGATAGGCCAAGGGAACAAAACATCCTCACTTTGGGTAAACAATCTCCATATTGCATTCTACTTTGGCACAACACAAGCACAGCAAGTGATAAGAATTGTGTTTTCTTTCTCTGATGTTCAGAGAATGTGAAACCCAGAAATACTCCTGGGAAGAATTGTGCCTTGCTTTTCTCTATGAAGAGAAATGTGGCAACACTTGTAAGATTGAGAAAAGGGACTAGAGGTCCAGAGCTAGCTGGATTGGACCCTCAAAGGCCCCAGAGAGCAGTCTTACAGCTCTTCGCAAATATTACATTGAATACTATATGTGTTATGTTGGAAAGTTATTTTGTAGTACTGTATTAATCCTTTTTAAGTAGTGTGTTAAATATAGTTTTAAGCTATAACATAATATTAAAATAGAAACTATGTGATGTAATATACTTTTTCTAACTAGCTCAAGAAATGGATTGTTGTATCGTTCTTTTTGTTTTATTAGTAGTGTTATAAATGAAAATTGCGAGTCAGCCAATTTTTAATAAAAATATGAAAAATAAAATTTGTTTCGCGACCGTAATAGCAGTCCGATAGCCACCACCAAAAACGGACAGCGTATCACCCCCGGGCAGTGATGCGGGTGAACGTGGGAGCTGGCCTCGATAATGCCAGATCCGCCCCGTCCACACGCACTGCTCCGAGGACGCAGTTCTTATACAGTTTAATTTGCCCACGGCTAGTAGTCCTTTGTTTCTTTCAAAGTCCCTCATATTCAAGTTGGTTTCTTTTCTCTGTCTTGAGCTGCACAAAAACCTCATCCAAGAGCAGAATCCTCGTCTTCCCGTGTTCCCATATCCTGGCATTCAGGTCCGAGGTGCCAATGGCCCTCAGATAGGCATCACCCTGATTTCCTGGACTTGGGTATTCAGGGTCCGGGTGTCAATGGTCCCAAGATAGGCATCTTATCTGGTGCCATCCCTTGGGCATAGGGTCGTTGGCCACTTCCCAGTCTTTGCAGCTACAGTCTTCTTCTAATGCAAATGTCCATCTGCCGCGGTTTCTTAGTGCGTCTCCAGGCTGGATTTCCTAACCTGAAGGGAATGAGAGGAATTCCCCCTCCTCCCCTCTTCTCTTCCCCAGTTTATTTTATTTATATCAACTTGATACACCATATATTCCCATTAATTACTACCCGTATTCCTAACAGTAGGTATATGGTTTGATGTGTGATTTGGTGGTTTTCCTTGGTGCTGTTTTCCTTTTGTCTCCGCCTTTTCCCAGTTGTTTCGTCAGCTAGTTTCTATTTCTCCAAACTTTACCCGTTTATTGAAACCGTTTTTCCTCCCTTGGAAGTTTATTGGTTCACTACTGTTATTCCTGCCTAGGTTTTTTACTCCCAACTCTCCTGATTTGTTGAAAGTTGTGCCTTCCCCTGACTTTCCCCCATATATAAATCTTTGTTTGCCCCTTGATCGGGGTCCCAGGAGAGGAAAAGGGGAAGTTTGCCATCAAATAAAGTTTCCCTGGGACCAGTGTGCGCTGCCTGTGTTTTATATTGCACCGAAACAATTGACAACTGGGATTCAACGGAACTCCATGGGGAACCTGCTGGCCCCCCCCCCGTCATCAGCTAGCCAGGGAAAGAGAAGCGGCAATGGATAAGATAATCAAGAAATACTTGGCACAGAGAGAACAGCAACAAGACACCAAAATCCCCAAGAGAAGAATTATTGCCTCCTTATTGGGACACAGGCTATTGCTTTTAAGGGTTAATCATTTGTTAGCGGGCATGCTTGTAATTCTTTGCTTTTTTATTGTCCTTTGTTGTCCTAACTCCAATTATCCAAATTCTTATTGTTCTAATTTTTATTACTATTTTTATAACCATTTTGTTACTATTAAACTTTTAAAATTTTAGAACAAGTGATTGGCGTTTTTCACATGAACTATATGTGGATGTTAAACAGGGTCATGCTAAAGGAATTTTGGTGCAAGAGCATGGAGGAACAAGGCGCCTGTTGTTTATTTTTCAGAATTGTTAGACCTGGTGGCCAGAGGCTGGTCTCATTGTCTGCAGAACTGTGCAGCCACAGCCCTGATGGTGGCTGAGGCCCGAATGCTGACAAGGGGAGGGTATCTGATTGTTAACGTTTCACATCAGATTAAAGCTTTTTTAACTGAAAGAGCCTCTAAGTGGATGACCAGTGCTAGGTTATTCCAGGAAGAAACCCATGACTGTATTCAGGTGATTGATCTCCAGACATGGGCTAGGGAAGATTTGCAAGCTACTCCCTGGCCTGAGGGAGAAAATGTGTGTATTGATGGGTCTTCAAGGGTGATAGAAGGGAAACTATTTACAGGATACTCTATTGTGAATGGAAAGCAATTAAAGGAAGGTGGGAGGTTACTGCCCACCTGGTCAGCACAGACAGCAGAGCTGTATGCCCTTGTGAGTGCCTGTGAATTATATCGGGAAAAGACAGTGAATGTTTTTACTGATTCTAAGTATGCACATGGGGTGATACATGCATTTGGGAAATTATGGGAAGAAAGAGGTTTATTAACCTGCAGGGGAAAGACGTTAGCTCATGACAGCTTAATCTCTCGCCTATTGGAAGTGGTGAACTTACCAAAAAAGTTAGCAATAATACACATCAAGGGGCACCAGGCAGGGTGCTCGGAGGAGGCAATAGGAAACTGACTGGCTCATGAAGAAGCTCAGAAAGCTGCATTGTTGCTAAAAATCTCTAAGATACTCCCTTTGCTCCCAGTAACTGCACCGCTGTCAGAGAAACTGTCTTTTCCACCAGAGGAACTTGAGATAATTAAAAAGAGTAGGGCAGAGGAAAAGGGGGATAATTGGTTTACAAGGGATGATAAGCAGTGGATACCAAAAGCTCTGGCCTTACAATTGTTAAAACAACTTAATGAAAGGAGTCATTGGAACTCCCAAGGACTGGCAGAAGCCTTCCTCAAAACGTATGCTGCTGTGGGTCTTTTTATTCTGGCTAAGCAAGCTATTGAGGGTTGTTTGATTTGTGCTAAAACAAATAACAGAGTTACAAAGAAACTTGCCAGGGGAGGGAGGCCTTGGGCTGTACATCCCTTCCAGAGATGCCAGGTGGATTTTACTGAAATGCCCCGAGTGGCAAGATTCAAATATCTTCTGGCAATAGTATGCCTGTTAACAGGGTGGCCAGAAGCATTTCCAGTCATTTCAGCAACTACAGGATCAGTTATTAAATATTTTTGGAACAAATAATTCCAAGATATGGGACTGTGGAAGCAATAGACTCAGATAGGGGAACTCATTTTACAGGAAAAATTCTTCAAGGAGTTATGACTGCCTTAGGGATACAATGGAATCTCCACACCCCCTGGCACCCCCAGAGTTCAGGCTGGGTTGAAAGGCTGAATGGAGAAATAAAGAAACATTTCCTGAAGCTGGTGATAGAAACTAAGCTGCCATGGGTACGGCTCTTGCCACTTGGCTTTGGCACAAATGAGGGCCAGAGCCAGGGGAGATATTCAATTATGTGAAAAACGCCAACAGGCTATTGTTTTTAAGGGTTAATCCTCTGTTAATGGGTGTCCATTTTCGGGCTTATTTTGCCCAGAAAGAGGTACCCGGACTGTCCGTAACTCTTTGATTTTATTGTCTCATATTGTCCTAATCTCAATTGTTCAAATTTTTATTACTCTAATTATATTACTATTTTTATAATCATTTTATTACAATTAAACTTTTACAGTTTTAAAAACAAGTGATTGGCATTTTTCA
>JAGGNK010010393.1:0-35769 GCA_017590115.1 Montifringilla adamsi
CCGGGGTGGATTGGGCTCCCGGCCAGCTGGTTCCGCCCGGCCAGCGAATGGGTGGAGCCCCGCGGGCTTCTGGGGGTCCCGTGGAGTTGGCTATGCCGGCCCCACCCCTCCCTGCGCCGCGGAGGCGGCGGTGGGCCCCTTGAACTCTGAAACAGATGGAGAGGCTGCTGCGGGAGACAGGGCAGGATGACCCAGGAGTTCTTTGTGATAAAAAAACAAGCGGCAAATGTAACCGAAATCAGTAGAATGAATATGTATAAACCTATTGTGAAATTCATGCATATGGATTAGAAAGGGAGATAAACAAGGATCTGGAGTTCCCAGAGGTATGCATGTCCTTTTAAGGGGAAATGATTCCCACATGCGTCCAGCGCTGTAATAAACATACCGGCTTTACAAGTTTCACAAAAGTTGTGGAGTTTATTTGCTTCTGCAAATCACCGGGACAGTGAGTGGGGAGGCGGTTTCATCTCAGATGGTGACGTTTGTTCCCCTGGGGTGGATTGGGCTCCCAGCCAGCTGGTTCCAAGCAGCCAGAGCCCTGCAGGCTTCTAGGGGCCCTGTGGAGGCGGCTAAGCAGACCCCACCCCTCCCCGTGCCACGGAGGCGGCAGGGCAGGGGGGAATCACCCTCCCCTTGTGCCTTCCCAGCGCTCAGGGGCTGTGGGGAGCCCCTGGTTCAGCCTCCGCTTGAGTCTGATTCGGTGACAACACTTTGTCCACATTGCAGCATTTCCACAAAATACCCTTTGAGTGCATCGGTCTCGTCTTGGGGGTGGGCGGCATTGACCGCTTCTGAGTCTGCGCAACCTGCTGGGCAGTGGAAGTCGCTGGAGGCGGGGTGTTGGTCGGTGTTCCATCAGGCCCCGCCATGGTGGGGTTTTGCGTCATGGGCGGGACCTTGATCGGGGCAGTCCCGGATGCCCTCGTGCCGCCCTGTGGTGACATGGCTGGGTGCATTGTGTCTCTCTCTGCGCCCCCCCTCCCCCATGCCGGGGGAGGGGGGCCCCGCGCAGGTCTTGCTCTGATCTGCACCAGGTTTGCAAGCCGTGCTGGGACCTGTGTCCACCACGGTGTCCTCTGCCTGTGCTTCAGCGGACAGCACTGCCAGGCTGCCGGCAGGCACGGGTTTGGCTGGGGTTGGTTCGGCCCCGCTGCCCCTGCTTCCCGCAGATGCCGGGGCTGCAGCGCAAAAGGATGCTGAGGTGTTCACTTTTAGCGCAAATGGTGACGCGGCCGGCGGGAGACTGGTGGTTCCCCGGGGCCGTGGACCCTCCTCGACGGCCTTGTGGACACTTGCCCTCGTGTCAGGTGACCGTATGTCCGAGGGAACACGGGCGGTTCTGGCAAGAAGTCAAAGCTAAGGTCGAGGAAATTGTTTGATTGTGCCTTCACGCAGCGTCTGCTGGATTGCGGAGATGGCTCCTCTGGCCCTGCCGATGCTGCAGGGGACGCAGTGTTGGACGGTGTTGAGCTGCCTCCCAGTCAGGCATCTGCCTCTGTCCCTGTGGGGCCCACGGGACGGGACTTAGCAGGTGCTGCCACCTTACCAGGGGGTTGCCAGGCTTTCCCTGTGCTTAGGGGTGTTACTCATAACACCTATCAACCTTTATCGTGGAAAGCTATGATGGAACTCCTTGATAAGGTTGGACAATATGATCTAGGGTCTGTTGAAGTCATGCAGCTGCTTCGAGTGTTTGATGCTGATTTACTGACACCTTATGACATCCGAAGTCTGGCTCATGTTCTTTTTCAGCCTGTAGAATACGACATTTTTGAGTCTAAATGGACTAAGTTGGCAGTCAGAGCAGTGGAGCAGAATGCTATGCTGGGTCTGCAGGATCCCAGGCGGGTGATTGGCACTGATGTGCTGTTGGGCATAGGCAATTATGCTGGTCCTAATGGGCAGGTTGGCTTCGATCCACTTGTGCTCGATCAGTGCCAGACAACAGGCATGGCAGCGTTGGTTCAGACTATAGAAATGGCTGCTCCAAAGGAGTAATTTGTGACTGTTATCCAGGGGGCTGATGAGTCTTTCCTACGGTTTGCAGAGAGGCTGGCTGCCTCTGTGGAGAAGCAGCTGGGAGATCCTGAGGCACAGAGACTTGTGCTTACACACCTTGCGAGAAGTAACTGCAATGCTGTCATGATCCGCTCATACGAATGGGGTTGTGATGGTTCGTTAGCTGATCTCAGAGTGCAAGAAACAACACAGACAAGGGGATTGCAATATCAATCAAAACAAATGCACCTTTTATTGAATGACCACAACAAATGTGTTAAAGGAATTGGGGAAAAGGAAAAGAATAGGGAAGGAGAGGGAGAAAGTGGTATGCCACTATCGATATTGCCAATTAATTTTTCTCCATTCCTCTGGCAGCAGAATGCAGGCCTCAGTTTGCCTTCACCTGGAGGGATGTGCAGTACACCTGGAACCAACTGCCCCAGGGGTGGAAGCACAGTCCTACCATCTGCCATGGACTGATCCAGACTGCGCTGGAAAAGGGTGAAGCTCCAGAACACCTGCAGTACATCGATGACATCATTGTGTGGGGGGAACACAGCAGCAGAAGTGTTTGAGAAGGGAGAGAAAATCATTCAGATTCTCCTGAAAACTGATTTCATCATCAAGAAGAGCAAAATCAAGGGACCTGCTTGAGAGATCCAGTTCCTGGGAGTGAAGTGGCAAGACAGACGGTGTCAGATTCCCTCCGATGTCATCGACAAGATCACAGCAATGTCTCCACCAACCAACAAGAAGGAAACAAAAGCTTTCCTAGGTGCCATAGGCTTTTAGAAAATGCATATTCCTGAGTACAGCCAGATTGTGAGCCCTCCCTGCCTGGTTACCCAAAGAAAGAACAATTTCCTGTGCGGACCTGAATAGCAACAAGCCTTTGCCCAGATCAAGCAGGAGATTGCTCATGCAGGAGGCCTTGGTCCAGTTAGGACAGGACCAGACGTGAAGAATGTGCTCTACTCTGTAGTCTGGTGAATCGTTAAAACCAAAAATCACGGACAAAGAGTTTCTAACTAGTTAAAGTTAGAAAGTGGTATGTTTATTACGCCGGCGGGCGGCATGGGCGGGGTCATCCCTGAAATGCGTGACCGCGCAGCACAAGGATTTTTGCCTTCTATTTATTTCCCAAAATAATACATATGCATAACCCCAGCACCTCCCATCCCCGCTTTGTATTAAAATGAGGTTATCAGTCCTTCATGTGTGCACAGTTCTTCTTCAATATTTCTTGGACAGTAATCAAATTCGCTTTTATATGTTGGTATGATATGACAGGTGCCTGATAGGAAAAATTACATCCTTCAATTTTGACCAAGTTAGAAATGCACAAGTTAAATTGAGTTTCATTCACAGTGATCTCATCCACCATTATAGTGGGGCATGCTGTTCTGAGGCACACACAACCTTGTCCTGCATACACAAGCAAGGTTGTCTGGTTAATGGGATGCATTTCAAAGTGACAAATGCTTTGCTTTGTATCTAAACAAATATCTTTATCATCACTTATATTGCCTTCACATATAAACCCCAATTGTTCCCTCATTGAGCAGGGTTCTAAGTTAATAGTTCACCACATTCCTTTGACGTTTTGTGCCCACATCCTGTGCTCAAAAGGATATAGTCTGGTCTCCTCGTGAATTAGCCCTAAAGGAACAATTGGATGCATCAAGCTTACTGATGCATCGTATATGGTTAAAACAAAAGCTGTTACCATGCTCGTCATGGGACCATAAGTAAAATTAACCAAAACCCACCAGGATTGAAGTTCTTTTTCTAAATTCGAGGCATTATCCCAAACAACTTCACGAATTTTGGCAGGGAATATGCCTTCTTCCCTGTCCCTAATAATTGAAGCTGCCACTGGTTGCATCCATAATTGTGCCTGTGTACACCCAAAAGCCAAATAAATGTTCCCACTAGCTATGCCTAAAGTATCAATTATCAATTGATGATCTCGTTCTTCCATATTTTCCCATTCTGGTAATATTTTGGACACTTTCCACAGGCTGGTACCTAATGCCAACAAGGAAGATTGTAAAGGTTGTTGCAATTTAACAATATCACCACCAAGTGCTGTCAATTTCTTCATTAATACTTCTGAATCTATTGTATTTAGAACCCCTAGTCCCGTTCCCAATAATCCAGTAAGGTCTTTCTTCTGTCTGGACATATAAGGTATACACTTCCGCAGCCAGGTAGTCCAGACCATAAAAGAGGTCCTTAAAAATGGAGCACACTCGGGCTGAATGGCAGAGGCATTCACTTGCATTGCCATCTCTACCCGTTTTAATGACCACTTTGGATTAATCAGCAATTTTTGAATTCCGGCCTTCTTAACAGCATGCGGTCCAATTTTGCTAATTATGGGAACCATGGGTTCTAGAGTGATTTGAGTAGTCATGGTTTCTCTCAGTGTTGGTACTGGTTGAGTTATTTTAACCCTATCCATTTGGGTAGCAGTACAAAATTGAGTTATACTATAATCAATCTTAGAATTCTTGATTGTACAACCTTCTATTTTGAGTCTAAACTCTGGGCAATTCATTAAGCATTTGTCACAGCATTCAGAGCAAATTTGAATACATTTCATGGGTTTTTGGTGAAATTCATGGAACCCATCCTGGAGAAACGCATATTCACATCCCCAAATATTTTTCCTTCCCACACAGTTGCATTTGTAACTTTTAGCATCTGATACAGAGACTTACAGTGTAGCAGGCACAGGGCCTGCAAGGCCTCCCTGGCGGTCAGTTGCCTAAGATAAGAAATGCCTAGTCATGATGACTGGACCAAAAGAAACCCCTCTTCCGCCTTCGGACCCTTGTTATCTCTGTAAGACGATAGGTCACTTTCGCCTTGACCCTTACTACTGGACTGTTTCCTAAAACTCCTATTGTAGTTATGATATTATGAAAAATCCTCTGCTGGGATTTTTCCTCTCCTGAGAAGCTGAGGAGCCTCAGGAGAGAAATGTAAACAATTACTATCTGCTGCTGTGGAATGCAACAGGTGCATCCATGATTGGTCCATGTGGATTGTTTTCCATTGATGACCAATCACAGCCACCTGTGCCAAGGCTGTGAGCAGTCACAGGATTTTGTTATTCTATTCTGTTCTGTTCTTGTAGCCTTCTGATCTCTCTGTTCTTTAGTAGTCTTAATGTAGCATTTTAATATAATATTTAACATAATAAATCAGCCTTCTGAAATGGAGTCAAGCCTCGTGTCTCCACTACACGCGGAGAGTCAGCAACAACTGGTGACCTCCAGACGTGTGAAATTGATGGTCACCCCAGAAGTGACCACGGAGTCCAGCCTGGAGCTGAAGAACCGAGACCCTGAAGATGGGCAGAGTTCACAGCCAAGGCAAACAGAAGAACCTGTTGGAGTTTCCTGGACATTGTGTCCAGAGACCGCAGAGCAGCAGAGCTGCACAGCTGGATCCACAAGGACACTGTCTAAAGGTACTTTTATTTTTTCCCTTCCTGAAGATCCTGCCATTCGCAGAAGGTGGGAGGAAAGTTGGAAAAATGTACCTTCGGAAGCTCAGGTTCCATTTACTGCGTCAGAGAAGAAAGTTATTAAACTCTGGCACAGATGGGGACACGAGGACGGAATTGTCATAATAATGTGGAAGGAGCTGTGTGATGCCTTTTTCAGATGGGCAAAACTTCATAGATTCTTTACAAATGTAGTATACTCCTTTGATTTAGATCTTTGGGATTTCATGAAATCTGGTTTTGAGTGGACAGAGGCCCAGGGTGTTAAACCCTCCGTAATGTGTACAGGGTCCCAACTTCTCTTCCGTGCTTTGAAGAAAAGGGAGGCTGCGGGGCTCGTGGCTCGGTGGCGCGGTCGCGCCCCATTTCCGCCAGGTACGGCACGAGAGAAACCTCTCGAAGACAAACCGCGACTTCCCAGCCCCCCCGCATCGCCCACGGCTGAGCTTAGCAAGCAAAGAGCTGAAATCACTAATAAGTTGAGAATCACTAAAGAGCTGATAATCTCACCTAAGAGCTGAGCTTGCTAAGATTGCCTGCGGCTCTGGAGCCTGCCTAAGGGGCCCGGACAGGTTGTGCTTAACTGGACTACGCTGTCTTGGACCCCACAGCAGCCAGGGTTGGGGAGACCCCGAAAACCCAAGAGCTGGGTTATATTACGGGAGTCGAAGTCATAAGCTTTCCCTTGGCACTTATATATACCAGTCACATTATATGCAAGCAGTACTACATTAGCTGTGGCTATAGTGATAGTCACAAATGCCACAACTCTCCAGGTTACACCCACTTGATTATCCATTATAACTACAAACTTTTATTCTTAAACTATGCTTATCATTTTACCCACACCCTATTTATTTTCCCGGGAAAGTTTTAATTTCAGTTCATTGTCACCTGGTATAACTTTCCAGAGTCCCTCTGGAGCCTTCTTCACTCGGGAATGATGGATCCAGGCGCTTTGTTCCTTAATCTTGATTGCAGTGAAGGTGGTGAGGACCACTTGGAATGGTCCCTCTCACTGCGGTTCCAGAGTCTTCTCTGCAAAAGACTTAACATATACATAATCCCCAGGCTGTACATCATGTACTGGTCCATCTAATTCTCTGCTTTGAGCCCCAGTCACATGTTTCTCAATTTCTCTAAGTTGTTTGTTTAGGGCCACGACATATTTGTGTGGGGTTTCTTCCCCTACTTGAGTGGGTGTTGTCCCTTCTTGAATTCTATATGGCCTTCCATACACTATTTCAAAGGGACTCAATTTTTCTTTTACTCTTTGTTTGGTCCGGATTTGTAATTATGCTAATGAAAGAGCCTGAGGCCAAGGTAACATTGCCTCTTGTCCCAGTCTTATTATTTGCTGCTTAGTCAAGTGATTCATTTTCTCCACTTGACCTCTTGACTGAGGATGATAGTATGAGGTTCCCAGTCTATGCCTACATGGTGGTTAATTTGCTGCACAATTTTTGAAATAAAATGTGGCCCTCTATCTCAAGACATCGTGGCTGGGACTTGAAAATGTGGTATTATTTCTTACAAAAATGCTTTATTTACCTTCCGTGCTTTGGCAGTTCTAGTAGGGAAAGCTTCTGGCCACCTTGAAAAGGTACCTGTTAACACCAATAGGTATCAGTACCCCCCTTTCCTGGGTAGTTCTGAAAAATCAATTTGCCATTGCTGCCCAGGTCCATATCCTTTTCCAATTTGTCCAAGTTTTGGTTTAGGAATATTTTTGGAATTAGTTTGGAGGCAAAGGGTACATTGGCAAGTCACCTGAATCACTGTACTTTGCAAGTTTCTGGCTAGGATTCTGTCTTTCAAGTAATTATACAAGGCATCTATTCTCCAGTGTGTTTTCTCATGTTCATCTTTCACTAATGACCATAGCATGTAAGAGGGGATTACAATCCTTCCTTTTCCTTCATCTGTAACAGCCCACCCCTCTTAATCATAACTTCCATTTTCTTTCTCAATAAGCCTTTTTTCTTTTCTACTATACCTTGGCTTACCTTCAACAGAAATTTGTCCATCCAGGATTAAGGCTGCCTCAACTGTCTCAAAAACCTCACTTTTAGCTGCTTCTTTTTGCCTTTCTGTCTGCCAGCTCATTTCCTTCCTCCAATTCAGAGCTCACTTTTTGGTGTGTCTTGATGTGCATGATGGCTACCTTTTCAGGTAGCTGGACTGCCTCCAACAGTTTTATTATCTCTTGTGCATGTTTAATGCTTTTTCCTTGTGAGTTCAACAGTCCTCTTTCCTTCCAGATGGCTCCATGTGCATGGACTACCCCAAATGCATACCTCAAGTCTGTGTAAATATTGATTTTCTTTCCTTTTGCCAGCTCTAAAGCCCAGGTTAAGGAAATTGTTTCAGCCTTCTGTGCTGATGTGTTGGTTGGTAATGATCCAGACTCTATTACCTCTCGTCTTGTGGTAACCGCATACCCAGCATGCCTTTTTCCACTGATGACGTAGCTGCTTCCATCAGTAAACCAGGTCTCAGTGTCCTTGAGAGGGGTGTCCTTCAGATCTGGGCGACTGGAGTAGGTAGCTTTGACAGTCTCCAGGCAATCGTGGATCACCAGTTCTCCCATACTACCACTGAGGAAAGAAGCTGGGTTCACAATATTACCACAATTTCTACATCATCTTGTTCCACCATTATGGCTTGGTATTTCAAGAATCTCTGTGGGGAGAGCTAATATCCCCCCTTTACTTCCAGCACTGCAGACACTGTGTGGGACACTAACACAGTCATCTTCTGGCCCAGGGTGAACTTGCATGCATCCTGGATGTTCACTGCCACTGCCACAACCGCTCTGAGGTATCCTGGCCATCCCTTAGCCGCTGCATCCAGCTGCTTAGAGAGGTAGGTGACTGCCCTGCGGTATGGGCCCAGATTTTGTGCTAGTATTCCCAAAGCAATTCCCTGCTTTTCGTGAGAAAACAAAAAGAATTGTTTACTCACATCTGGAAGTCCCAGGGCTGGAGCTGACATGAGGGCTTTCTTCAGTTGGCTGAAGGCTCATTTTGCTTCTTTCGTCCATTGGAGGTCTCTGTTTCCTTCCGTAATCAAGGAATATAGGGGTTTGACCAACAGTCTGCAATTATAAACCCACAGCCTGCACCACCCGGTCATGCCCATAAAGGTTCTCAGTTCTTTTACTGTCTGGGGCTTTGGGGTCTGGCATATTGCTTCCTTGCGATCCCATCTTAAAGTTCTTTGTCCAGCACTAACCTCATAGCCCAAATAAACAACTGTTTGCTTTACCATTTGGGCTTTCTTCTGGGATACTCAATACCCCCGCAGGCCCAAAAAGTTTAAGAGGCTTACCGTCCACTCCATACATGCCTCTTGAGTTTTGGTAGCTACCAGAAGGTCATCCACATACTGGAACAGCTGTCCTGTTTTGTATTGAGGATGGGTGAATAAAGCAACATATAGACTCCAAGGTCTTAGAAGGCAAATGCAAATTTTATTAGACACCACATATTCTTTTATAGACAATTATGATAAAGCTGGACCTGACTGGTCCTGAATCAACAGCCCTCACATCATTGGTTAATTAGGAACAACATTCCCTTCTTGTAAACATCTTGCAAGAAGAAACACATTCAAAACACCAGCTGCAATGATTAAGAATTGTTTTAATTCCTTCTCTGAACTTTCCCAAAACTTCCCAGAGGAATGCCTGGGAAAGTTTATCTGACTCTTTCTCTGACCAGATTTTCAGTGTCCACACCCTGGGATTTTGGAAATAATTACAAATTGGCCTGAAGGTGAAAACTTTGGTGTCACTGATGAAGAGGAACAAGAACAAATGACACGGGCTGAGGAAGCTCCACCATGCAACCAACTGCCAGCAGAAGAAACATGCTACGATCTTTTTACTGATGGTTCTTGTTGCATCATAGGGTTGAAATGAAAGTGGAAAGCAGCCATATGGAGCCCAACACTACAGGTCTTAGAAGCTACTGAAGAAGGTGGATCACACCAACTTGCTGAACTCAAAACCATACAACTAGCTGTGGACATTGGTGAAAGAGGCAAGTGGCCAAAGCTCTACCTCTATACTGATTAATGGATGGTAGCCAATGCTCTGTGGGGATGGCTAGAAAAGTGGAAAAAGGCTAATTGGTAGCGTAGGAGAAAACCACTCTGGGCTGCTGAAGAGTGGAAATACATCACTGCCCAGGTAGAGAAGCTACCTGTAAAAGTCTGCCATGTAGATGCTCATGCCACCAAGGTTAGGGCTAATGAGGAGCACCAAAACAACAAACAGGTAGATCAGGCTGCAAAGATAGAGGTGTCACAGATAGATTTATACTGGCAACACAAGGGAGAGTTGTTCCTAGCTTGATGGGCCCATGCTGATTCAGGTCATCAGGGTAGAGATGCCACCTATAAGTAGGCACGAAACCGAAGGGTAGATTTAACCATGGACAGTATTTCTCAGGTTATCCATGACTGTGAGATGTGTATTGAGATCAAGCAGGCCAAGTGGGTGAAGCCCCTATGGTATGGTGGGTGGTGGTCCAAATATAAGTATGGGGAGGTCTGGCAAATTGATTACATTACACTGCCCCAGACACACCAAGGTAAGTGCTACATGCTCACAATTGGTAGAAGCTACCACTGGATGGTTGGAAACCTACCCTGTGTCTCACACTACGGCCCATAACACCATCCTAGGCCTTGAAAAGCAAGTCTTTTGGATGCATGGTACCCCTGAGAGGATTGAGTCAGACAATGGGACTCATTTCAAGAACAGCCTTATCAACACCTCAGCTAGGGAACATGGCACTGAATGGGTGTACCATATCCCCTACCATGCACCAGCTGCAGGCAAAGTGGAGAGGTACAATGGACTGTTAAAAACCACTTTCAAAGCATTGGGTGGGGGATCTTTCAAAGATGGGGAGCTGCATTTAGCAAAGGCCACCTGGTTAGTTAACACCTGAGGCTCCACTAACCGAGCAGGCTCTCTCCAGTCTGAGCCCATTCATACAGGAGATGGAGACAAGGTCCCAGTGGTACATGTCAGAGGTCTGTTAGGGAAGATAGTGTGGATTAATTATGCCTCAAGTACAGCCAAACCCATCCGTGGGGTTGTCTTTGCTCAGGGACCAGGTTGCACTTGGTGGATAATGCAGAGAGATGGAAAAACACAATGTGTACCTCAAGGACATCTGATTGTTGGGTGAAAACCATGTGTAAATACCACTGTTTGCTGAATGTCACTGCCACTATCTGTATATAGCTGTATATATGTATATATATGTGTATGTATAAATGTATGTGTGTATAGAGTTAGAATATATATTCATTTTTGCATTGAGCAGACGATATGGGGATAAGGGGTGGAATCTCCTAGGGTGACTTTGTGGGGATAAGGGGTGGAATCTCCTAGGGTGACTTTGTGGGGATAAGGGGTGGAATCTCCTAGGGTGACTTTGTGGGGATAAGGGGTGGAATCTCCTAGGGTGACTTTGTGGGGATAAGGGGTGGAATCTCCTAGGGTGACTTTGTGGTGCTGTGTATGCCCTATCACCTGATCTGCTGTCACAGAGAGATAAGGCTATCAGTGCTCTCCAAGTTCTTGGCTTTGCAGAGAGACAGGGTTTTCCTTTGCTTTTCTCGATGGTTTTCCTCATTAGCTAAGGCAAGAAAAGTTTTCCCAGGACTGTGGCTTCTTCTTCTGGATCTGTTCAGCTTTTCCCTGGTCCGGGATACCAGGACAATCGCTTGGGGACCCCCCCCAAGCTGCATTGTGGCCTGGATGCTGGGCCCAAGCCCCGGAGAGACTGAGCGAGACTGAGACACACCCACAGAAGGACTCTGAACCATAGGAGGACTCTCTGAATTTGCCATCTCTTAAGAGCAACGAGAGGTTTTATCATTTAATATTATTCATTTTTTCATGTTTGTGAGTACGTTGCTTGTGAAATAAACAGATTTTCCACTTTTCTCCAAGGAGATTTTACCCTTGGACCTGTTGGGGGAGGGTCTGCTGGAATCTGCCTTTTAGAGGAGACATCCTTTTGGGAAGTTTCCTCCCAAATTTTGTCTCAAACCGGTACACCAGAGAATGAAGGACAGATGGGGGGAAGGTGTGTTGCCACATTTCTCTTCACAGAGAAAAGCAAGGCACAATTCTTCCCAAGGATTTCTGAGATTCACATTTTCTAAACATCAGAGAAAGGAAAAACACAATTCTTATCTTATTTGCTGTGCCTGTGTTGTGCCAAAGTAGAATGCAATATGGAGATTGTTTACCCAAGGTGATGGTGTTTTGTTTCCTTGGCCTATAAGGGCCAAGAGAGTGTGTGTGTTGGGACTGTTGGCTGACAGTCACAAGAGTCACGCGATTCAGTGCAGTTGCAGTGCAGTTGTGTGCAGAGATGAGTGCTTGGCAGATTCAGTTTAGATGTAATACAGTGTAATATAGTATAGAATAACATAGTATAATAAAGTAATTAATTAGCCTTCTGATATCCATGAAGTCCTCCTCGTCATTCCTCCCTGCCATGGGGGTTGCTTTGATTCGATACTTGGGTAGTTACAATACCTTTTTTGGCTTTTCTTAGGAATATTGCTTTGTTTTTGTCTAAGGTCAGCAACCAGTTTAGGAACATAACCCAGGGTCTGCAAGAGTATGGTCTGTCAGAGACTGAAATAGTTAATGCCTCAAATAGTGATATAAAGTTTTGCTCATTATAGCAAAAATGGTATAAAGAAGTTAGAGCCGCAGAAACCTTCCTGAAGAATGGACTGTAAGTCAAACTACAGAGATTAGATAAAGGGAAACCCATTCTTCTATCACTTCAGGCCCCGGGGGGAGGGGGGGAAACAAACAAGTAAACAAGGAAAAGAATTTGAGTCAAACCCAGCAGCACTGCTAAGAATCATCTCTGGCTGGTTTTGGGGTGGGGGAGGCCATAGCCTGTAGTATCCCATTAACTCTCTCCCTACAGCCAATTCACAAGGGCATTGCCTTGGAAAGACTTACCATAGAGTTAATTCCTCCTGTGGGACAGGCAAGATTCCCTCATGGACCTCTGCCCATATTTCACAACCTTCCTTGGTTTCGCCTTTCCCTGTTTCCTCATTGGTTGGGTACCCCTGGTGGCTGCCCCATCTCCTCTGGAGACCAAACCCCTTTGCCCTGCCCTCAGCTCCACCCCCCCATCCCTTCCCATTCTTAAGCTGTCCACAGCACGTGCTAGCCCTCTTTTCGTCTGGGTTTTCCTTTGGCATGCACATAATAATCTTCTCTGGAACTAACCCTTACAAAAGAGCCTTCTGCCTCTCTTTGCTGAGCCATCTGTGGTGTTTGGATCTGACTGCGTTGCCTGAATGCTAATCCAACCGCCTTTTCCACAGGAGATGCTTGTTGGGAACAGATAATAGATAGCAGTTCCCACCATCCAACTCACGTTTTTACAGTAGCCCACAGACACACACACACACACAGATTTTCCTCCCAACTGAGGTGGGGGGGAGGAAGTTTTGGTGTGTTGTAACCTCTGCTCAGGAGCAGTAGACCCGTCCTCCCTTACACAAACTGGCTATGGAACCCCCAACCCTGGGAAGGCCACATCCACGTGAAAGGCAGCTAAGGGGGTGCCTTAATCCATCAAAAACCCCCTGAAATGACCCCTAGAGTCACTTCTGAAGCCTTGCGCCACAGCACTGCAACAAACCTAGAGTCTGTTTTAAGAGACAATGGCAAACTCTGCCCCCAGGGAGGTGCCTGGGTTTTCCTACATAGCCTGAGATATATTAACCCATCAGATTCTATGCTTTTTGGGGGGACCATCACTGCCAAGAACACCAGCTGAAGAGGATCATTGGGATGCCAGTAGGATCCACGGATGGTGATATTTTCCTTATTCTGTCTCTGTCACCCTCTTTCTGTATCCACCACCCATTTTCTATTTCTCTCTCTCTTTCTCTCTCTCTCTCTTATATTTGCTATCAAATAAAACCCATACTATTGACATTGGCATATGGTCTTGTTTGCACCTTAATTCAGACAGAGGCATTTCTATATAATTTTAATAACCAGATCATGACAATCCCTTGATAAGGATAAGGCCATTGACAAGGGAAGTGAAAAAAAGGCAGGAGCCCTGAGTCTTTGGCAGTGACTCCTGTCAAGTGTGAAGATCAAGTATCCCTTAGGAAGAGCTTACAAATTCCCAAAGGAAATGGACCACCATTAAGGGAGGTATCTGAGGGAATTACCTGTTGTGGAAGTGATTGGCAACAACATGGATAATGAATAGGCATCCAAAGACCTAGGTGAAATCTGGTGCATGCGGTCCATATGGGGAAAGTTTGTCCAAAATGCACCAACATCATATGCCAACACCCTGGAGATAATGAGCTGGACAGACTGAGGCACCAACTATAGGTGAACTGGCCAGATAACTCAGAGTATATGAAGATAATCCTGTCAGGAAAATCCACAAATGCAAGAGGCTTAGGTCCAAAAAGGAGACAGAGGAATCCTTCAGCTTTATTTGAATAAAGGGAGAGAGTACACTGGGGCACATACCTGCAGGGTTTTTCTCTCTCGAGGTTTTGGAGGGTGCAGCCTCCTTTTATCCTAAACTCCTGGCCGCATGTTGCACTCTTCCTTTCCCCATTGGCTGAGGTACTAGGAAGGTACAGCCTTCCTGAATGCCTACCTTATATCCCCACCTGAACCCATCATTTCCCCCCAAAGTTCAGAAGTTCAGGCTTGTGCAGACCCTTGTCTATTTCAGAAGTCAAACTGCCTGGACCTGGTAACAAACCTGCTGCCCAAAGTCAGTAGAAACATTAAGAACCTATTGGTTTGTACCAATATTACTGAACGGGACGTACCTTGGCTTGTCTGGTCCCTGCTGCTGAATCAAATAGCGGCAATTGTGGTGTTTTCACCCCAGAGACGCCCTGGCTAGCTATGAGTTGCAGCTGAGCACGTGGGCACAAGTCCGGGCATGTCCCAAGCTCCAGTGCTTACGGGCTGGGGCTTGTTGTCGAAGAGGGTCAGTCCTCAGGCCTCCCTGTGCTGGAGAAACCTTTTAAGGTGATGGTGAAGAAGGAGCCTGTCATGATGGAGGGTTTAATCCAGAGTTTTTATTCTGGGCTGCATGGCCTCTGAATGCAGTAACAGCTCCACAAAAACTCCCAAGTGCATGGTCTGCCTGCCCTTTTAACCCGGGGGAGAGGGGGTGGGGAGGGAACACAGGGACCACCAACCAGGTATGGGGGGAGGGGGTCTCAGGTGAGAGGGACACCTGGATGGGCCAATGGCCCCCCAGGGGGTGGAGAGCATCCTTTGAACCTGCCAATCACTCGATGCTCCCCTGGAATTTCTGGGTTGATAGACAGTGCCCAGCCAGAGTCAGGGTGGGGGAAAGGAGAGGTGATTGACACACCACCTGGGGAAGGAAACTTCAGAGAGAAACCAGGGAAACTGAGGCACCCCATGAAGACACACCGCAACAAGAACCATTTCAAAGATATTAACACCCATCAAATTGTTTGTAAAGACATTAGCACAGATCTTTCCTCTCAATTCCTCCTCTTCTTATTTCTCAGTTTGTCTTTACAAACCCTAGTTATTATTAACTTAACCCAGTTTAACAACCTAGAACATTTGAAATACCCCCTCCCAACTTTTCTACTTCTTATCCCTGCACCAGGTGTGGCAAGTAAATACAGAGAATAAAGTAGACAATGACAGTTCATAATAGCCCATTAATCACTAGAGGTCCGTGTCCATGGCTACTGATAGCTGAGGTCTCCCATCCTGTTCTTCCAGCTGAGCAGTCCAAATCTCCCGGGCTTTAGAGAGCTTGACCTGAGTGTGATGGGTCCACGGGTGTTCAGCTGTCCTGACTGCTGTTCCTGTTGTGAAAAATGCATATTTTATGATTGGCTTTACGCAAATATTAAAATGAATATTATATGTGTTGTTAGAAAGTTATGCTGTATTATTAAGTAGTGTGTTAAATATAGTTTTAGATTATAACATAATGTAAAATAGAAACTATGCTATGTAAGATACTTTTTTTAAAGAGAGGACTCGCATCGAGATAGCAGCCACAGGACACCTAAATCTTTCAGAGAAAAAGAATTTATTGCTCTCTTATCAGAAGAAACTAACTTCTTCCCACCTTGCTCAGCCCTGAAGATGCCGCGAGGATTCAGAGGAAGAAGTTGACACTGACCAGACAGAATCCTTTGTTTGAATGGAATTCATTCATCATGTATGAGGTGTATGAATATGCAACAGGCTATTGTTTTTAAGGGTTAATCCTCTGTTAACATGTGTCCTTTTTTGGGCTTATTTTGTCCAGAAAGAGGTACCCAGACTGTCCGTAACTCTGTTCTTATTGTCTTGTATTGTCCTAAATCCTAATTGTCCAAATTTTTATTACTCTAATTATATTACTATTTTTATAACCATTTTATTATGATTAAACTTTTAAAATTCTAAAAACAAGTGATTGGCATTTTTCACACTGTGGTCCTGGCTGGATGTTGTGAACAGCAAAGTTCAAAGGCAGCGTCTGTGCTAACTGGGCTTCCTGTCAGACATTTCACGAGACACAGTATCCTGGCCACATACTGGTTTCAATATACATCTTCACCTCCCCTCTGTTGCTATAGAGCCCCACACGGCACAAAGCACCAGAGCTCTGTCAGAAGGCTGTTTAGACTGATTTATTAAAGCGGCATGTTGCTTTTATAGTTTTACAAGATGTTTACATTTACTTAACGAACACATACACTGCTCATTGGTCATAAAGAAGAAACAAAGCTTTCAATATGTGAAAGGAGCCACGCCACTGTGTGAGCCAACCAAAGTCCAGAACTTTTGTTTACACTTTTTTCTCTTTCTTGCATTGTCATGGTGATAGCCTTGTAAATTCCTTGAGAGAGATATGAGGCTTTCCATATCTTCAAGAAGCTTTTGCTGGCTCACAAGAACAGCACAGAAATGTCTTTCCCACAATTCCCCCTTTTTGTATTTGACCTGCAAATATAACTGCTAAGGACTTCTGCAGGGCCCTTGCAAAAATCTAAGCAGACAGAGGATCCGTTCTTCATTCACTTACAAATAACCAACTTCTACCAGATCCACAACACACACCCTCACAATCTTAACATTCATATACATACAAGGCACATAGAAAATGGATCTTTCCCACAATTCCCCCTTTTTGTATTTGACCTGCAAATATAACTGCTAAGGACTTCTGCAGGGCCCTTGCAAAAATCTAAGCAGACAGAGGATCCGTTCTTCATTCACTTACAAATAACCAACTTCTACCAGATCCACAACACACACCCTCACAATCTTAACATTCATATACATACAAGGCACATAGAAAATGGATCTTCAAATACTGTTACAGACCTCGCAATTTCCGGATGACACCTTCACCTCTAGTCAGATAACTTTCTCCCACACAGAGTCAGAGACCAAGTCATCTGCCTTGTCACCACTTAGAACAAAGTAGCATCCATTTAACTTTACAACTGGTTGCTGCTATCATAATGGGCAACCAACCTAGTCGCTCAAAGTGTGGACTTTAGCTACTAATTCAACCCCTATGCAAAGGCAACACTTCTCCCTTAGGTACATCAAATTCCCTTATTTTGGGACTGTCGGTGCCCTGCAAAAGGAAATGGTACGAGACACATTTCTCAGTACTACCAACCTCTCTGCAAGAGAATTCAAGGAAAAGAAGCAAAAGTAATATCCACTAACTTAAATTTAAATTTTCAGCGTAAGTCAATAACTCCCTTTACTTTGTCTTGAATTAACATCTTTACCACACATTCTTTGAGGGTCCATGCTTCTATCCACCTAATAACCAATGCAATTACCTACTCATTTTGCTTCCACTGTGGAAGCACCCATCCTGTCCCTTCCTGTGTGCTCCAAATAATGTTTAACGCAATGGGCAGAGACCCAACAAGGGCCATTTTCTGTTAAAACACATGCATATCCTATTCCCCATGTTACTAACTCCACTGGGCCAGTCCACTTTCCCGTGATTAAATCTTTTACACATACCTTAATACCTTTCCCAAAATTTGGCTATTTCGAATTCAAAGACAAAAAATGATAGAATATAGGAGACAATTGCAAGTCAGGCAAAGGACGCAAAAAGTTTAACACATAAACAGCTTTATCTAATCTCACTTGAGGTGACTCCCTCTGCATTCCCCCTTTTTGTTTTTGTACCTGATGCTTCAACACACCATGAGCACATTGAATAATTTCTTGGCCTGTTGAGGGATGAGGAATACCAGTGGAATGATCAACACCCCAGGCACGAAAAAACACCTGCAATTTCTTTGAAACATAGACTGGGCAAATCAAAGAAATAACATGTTTGCCAGTCTTGCAAAGGGAGTAAGCCTCTAGGATTAGTACCATAATATTGCAAAACATGAGACATATGACAATCAGGACAAGAAGAAATAATTGACTTTGCTTCACTGTGTGATAATTTAAATTGCTGCCATAGTGCCTGAGCACCCTGATGAAAAAATTGATGAGATAGAACAGCTTGCTGTAACACATTAGGCACCAGAATCAGTAACTATATTTACAGAACTAGGAAACAAGGTAAAGGCCAAAAGTAAGGCACAAAGTTCAACTAATTGAAGAGACCCTTGTTGAACCATTACTTCATATTCCCAGGGGTCATCCTTCTTCCAGGCTACAGCAGTTTTTCCAGTTTTCCCTGATCCATCTGTAAAAACTGTCACACCTTCCACTGGAACAGGAGAACAAACTTGTTTCCCCTGAAAGGGAATCTCCTTAGTGAAATTCAAAATAGGATGAGAAGGTAAATGATATGCTATTTGACCTGTAAAAGAAGATAAGGCAGATTGCAACTCATGATTGTTTTGAAAACACCACTCAAAATACCATTGTTGTACAGGTATGACAATAGTTATAGAATCACGGCGTAAATTTCATGACAGGGTTTGCGACCTTTGATAATGATGTCTGCAAAAAGCTCATAAAGACCTGGAACTGTTTTTCTGGACCTGAAAGATAGAAATATCCATTCCAAAATATGCAATTTATCTTCCCATTTATCATTCCATTGACACAACAATGCACATGGTATTTCATCATCTCTCAAAATAAATAATTGCACACCAACAGAAACATATATCCTCGTAACAAATTTAGATGTCAAGGCCAATTCAACTTCTTCTACAGCCTTTTTTTCTGCAGCAGTCAAACATCACTCATCGGTAGAGGAAGTAATCCCTGACAATAAGTCAAACAAAGGTTGCAGTTGATGATTAGTTATCCCCAAGTATGGCCTAAGCCAATCTATTGCACCAACCAATTTCTGTACATCTGCAACAGTTTTAACTTCAATGTCCAATTTTACAGGTTGAGGCACAGTTTGCATGTTGGTGATTATCAACCCCAAATATTTCCAAGGCATCTGTCTCTGAACTTTCTCCAGGGTGATAACCAAACCAAGGGCTTCTAAATTTTTCATGGCACACTGTTCAAGAGCCAATAATTGTTGTTTATTTTCGGACGCCAACAAGATATCATCCATATAATTATAGCAATAACAATTGCTAAATTGCTCTCGGACCTTAGATAAGACCTGTGCCACAAACCATTGACAAATACTTGGAGAATTTTTCATTCCTTGAGGCACTGATATCTTTGGTTTGGTTCATCATGATTTAAAGAAGGCAGAGTAAAGGCAAATTTTTCCTTATCCCTATCAGCCAATGGAATTGTAAAAAAGCAATCTTTCAAATCAATGATAATTATTTCCCATCCTTGTGGAATCATTGTGGGTGTTGGGAGACCTGATTTTAAAGCACCCATTGCGGCCATCACAGCATTTATCTGCTGCAAACCGTGCAAAAGTCTCCATTCACCTGATTTCTTTTTTATTACAAACACAGCAGTATTCCATGGGCTAAATGATTTTTCAATATGTCCAGCTTGCAATTGTTCTGCTACTAAGCCTCACAGGGCAAGAAGCTTTTCAGTAGGAAGGGGCCACTGATCAATCCAGACAGGCTTATCTGTCAGCCATGTCAAGGATACAACTGGACATTTAAGGCCCTGCATCCCAGTGGCCCCCACTAAAAATCTGTGGTAATTTTAACACCCCATTGGCTTAAACAATCATGTCCCCATAAGTTAGATTAAGCATTAGTAACATAAGGTCTGATGTTAGCTTGTTGGCCTTCAGGATGTGTTACAGCAATCACAATAGCAGAT
This sequence comes from Montifringilla adamsi, assembly GCA_017590115.1. Lineage (NCBI taxonomy): Eukaryota > Metazoa > Chordata > Aves > Passeriformes > Passeridae > Montifringilla > Montifringilla adamsi. The sequence goes on from JAGGNK010010393.1 coordinate 19,797, forward strand.
AAAGCACCAGCAGTTGACCCACCTAACCCAACAACTCCAAAGGTTGACTGAGTGAGGGGCCATGTTGGAGGCCAAACAAACTGTGAAATTATAGTTGCATCTGCTCCCGTGTCAAGTAAACCTGATATTGTTGTGGTTTCTGGATGACATCCCTTAGCGGTGACCAAACATCGTATTTCTGGACGCTCATCTGTCACCTTTTGAGTCCAAAAAACCTGAGGTGGTCCTGTAGATCCAAAATCTCCAGTGCTATGACTCCGGTTCACTACAGTTGGAACAGAACTCATAAAAGGAGCAAGTTGAGCAATACAAGTGCCTTTTTGAATAACAACAGGAGGTTCACTAACAGACACCATAGCATGAATTTGTCCCACATAATCAGAATCAATAAGACCTAAATGCACATTAATACCTTGAATAGTGCTACTAGATCTTCCCATCAGAAAAGCACTCAAACCTTGGCCTATAGGACCATAGGCATCAAGAGGCACTTTACATATACCTCTTGTCAAAATAGTCACTGTGTCAGCTACCGGTATATCAATTCCTGCCAAGCCTCTTGTGAGTGAGGGGCCATGTTGGAGGCCAAAAAACCTGTGAAATTATAGTTGCATCTGCTCCTGTGTCAAGTAAACCTGATATTGTTGTGGTTTCTGGATGACATCCCTTAGTGGTGACCAAACATTGTATTTCCGGAAGCTCATCTGTCACCTTTTGAGTCCAGAGAACCTGAGGTGGTCCTGTAGATCGAAAACCTCCAGTGCCACTACTCCGGTCTACTACAGTTGGAACAGAACTCATGAAAGGAACAAGTTGAGCAATACAAGTGCCTTTTTGAATAACAACAGGAGGTTCACTAACAGACACCATAGCATGAATTTGTCCCACATAATCAGAATCAATAAGACCTAAATGCACATTAATACCTTGAATAGTGCTACTAGATGTTCGCATTAGAAAAGCACTCAAACCTCAGCCTATAGGACCATGGGCATCAAGAGGCACTTTGCATATACCTCTTGTCAAAATAGTTACTGTGTCAGCTGTTGGTATATCAGTCCCTGCAGAATCTCTCATGGCCCCTGTGTATCGTCCAAGAAACAGCAGGCCTGGATCTGCTATGAGGTCTAACAGAAGCAGATCCCTGCATAATTTTAGCTGTACTTATCACCGGCAGCTCATCATTGGAACTATTGCAAGGCAAAGAAGGACACAACGTTAAAGATTGAATTTGTTTAGCCAGTTCAGAAGGGAGGGGGGGGCAGACGGCTCAAGGGGGGAAAAGGAGGGGCATACGGCAAAAGGGAACATGGGGGGGAAACAACCCAACCATGGGAGGGTGGGGAAGGAGCAGCCAATCCACAGGAGAGCTGGGGGGGGGAAGGCAGCCGACCCACAGGATGGCATGGGGGGAGGGCAAATGGCCCAGGGGAAGACAGAAGGGCTGATGACCCAGCCTGTTCTTCACTTCACTTCTTCTGTAACTTCATTTTGGCTAATTGCTGTGCAGGCGTAAGATACTTTGGTTTAGTACTCAGTTCAACTAACTGCTGGGCAGGTGAAATATACATAGGTTTAATAGTCTTTTGGAGATGAATACTGATGAGCAGTCTCAGCCTGCCATTTGATTCTCACAATAGCAAACCCTGGGGGAGCCTCAAAAGCAACTGCAGCAGACTCCTCAGGAGGAGAGACATGGACAAGCTCAGCCCCATCTTCCTCTTGTTCCTCTACTTCAGTTTCTCACTCCAATTCCTGTTCCTCCAATTCCTCCCCTCTATCTTGATCTGCTTTCCATTCCTTCAGCACCTCATACAACAGTCTCCAGGTAGTAGCCAAACTGACAACAGTCTTATCCCCCTTAGATATCACATCCCATAGTCTCTTCCCAACATTTTTCCATGCCCGGACACTAAAGGCAGTGTTGGCATCAGCTTCAAAGTCCTGTGATTTACACCATATCAGTAAACTAGGAAGGGCATAATCAGAAGCTTGAACATTTTTCCTTTTCAGTAAGGCTTTCCACATGGACAAAGCAGTCTTTTCCTTATTTGATCAATAATGGGAATACCCCATTATTTTTCCCAGTCACTCACCTCGAATCAGGCATCTGAATTAGGTCTGGACCTCCGCAGCCTCCTTGCTGCCTTCACTCATTAGGATACCCTTCAACTTTTAAATTCCACCTTTCACCCTGTGACAACTATTGTTATGCTCCTTAAACTTTTGTGACTTGTAATTCTTCATATAAAGTTGGTAATTTGCTCCATGGGTTGAGATTGAATTCCCAAGTGTCTTTGGCTTCCTGCCAGAGTCTCCGAGCCCCTGCCAGGATTTTGAGCCATTCAGGGCACCCAGAGGGATGTCCTGGGTTCTGACATTTTTTCTCTCTTTTTTTTCCCCCTCATTTTTACATCCCAGTTGTAATAACGGCAGACGGTCACCAGATGTCGCTATAGAGCCCAACACAGCGCAAAGCACCAGAGCTCTGTCAGAAGGCTGTTTAGACTGATTTATTAAAGCAGCATGTTGCTTTTATAGTTTTACAAGATGTTTACATTTACTTAACGAACACATACACTGCTCATTGGTCATAAAGAAGAAACAAAGCTTTCAATATGTGAAAGGAGCCACGCCACTGTGTGAACCAACCAAAGTCCAGATCTTTTGCTCACACTTTTTTCTCTCTCTTTCTTTGCGTCGTCATGGTGATAGCCTTGGTAAATTCCTTGAGAGAGATATGAGGCTTTCCTTATCTTCAAGAAGCCTTTGCTGGCTCACAAGAACAGCACAGAAATGTCTTTCCCACACCCCTCCACATTGAAAATTAACAGGGTAAGAATCCCAAACAATTCAAAGGGGTATAACTGAATATTCTCATGCTTGGTTCTTGTTCTTGCCAAAGCTAATAGCAAAAGCCGTACACATGGCATCTTAGTTTCTGTCACCAGCTTCAAAAGGTTTTTTTTTTATTCCTCTATTTATCCTTTCTACTTGACCTGAATTCTCAGGGTGCCAGAGGGTGTGGAGGTCCCACTAGATTCTCAAAGCAGCCATAATCCCTTGAAGGATCCCCCTGTAAAATGAGTTCCCCCGTCTAAGTTCAAAATCCCATATTCAGAAATCATTTGCTAACTGATCAAATAGTTGTTGAAGTGACTAGAAACTACTCTGGCCACCCTGCCAGCTGGCATACCACTACCAGAAGATATCTAAACCCTCTTCCCTAAGGCATCTCAGCAAAATACACCAGATGTCTCTGGAAAGGATGACATCTCTGGAAAGGATATATAGCTCCAGGTAATTTCCCTGCCTTGCAATCTCCTTTGTAGTCTTGGCTATTAACTTTAGCCAGGCATCCCTCAATAGCTTGTTTTGCTAAAACGAAAAGACACAAGGCAGTACATCTTGAATAATGTCTCTTCCAATTCTTGAGAGTCCCAAGGACTCCCCCCATGGAGCTGTCCCAGTATTTGCAGGGTCAGTGCTCCTGTCATCCACTGTTTACTGTCCTTTGTAAATCAGTTCTCCCCTGAATCAGTCTGCCCCATCACCTTCAATTATGTCAAACTCCTCTGATGGAAAAGACAACACCACCACCACTACTTCCCCCTCCCCCTGGCAATAGATGACTCACAGGGAGCAAAGGGCAGATCCTAGAGACCTCCGGTAGAAATGCTGCTTTCTGAACATTTCCATTGGCCAATTTATTACCTATTGCTTCTTCTGAGTACCTTGCCTGATATCCCTTAACAGCTCTTATTTCTACCTCTTTTGGTAAATTCACCACCTCCAACAGGTGAGTAACTGAGCTCTCATGAGGGAACCTCTCTCCTCCCAGCTTTGGAAATGCATGTACCACCACACATGCATACTTGGAATCTGTAAATATTCACTACCTTTTTGTGATACACTTTGCAGGCTTTTATTAAGGCATACAGTTCTGTGGTTTATTCTGACTATGTGCATGGTAGCTTCTCCCCTTCTTGCAATTCCCTTCCCTTTACTATAGCATATCCAGTAACTCATTTTCCTCCTACTATCCTTGAAGATCCATTAATAAACACCTTTTCCCATTTGGCAGAGGAGTCCTGTAAACCTTGCCTGGCTCAGGTCTGGAGATCTGTTACCTGGATACAGCCACGAGCATCTTTTAAGGCTCCTTTCTCAGGACCATTTAAACAGGAGGCTGGGTTCTCAATTCTAAATCCTCCTGTTCCATTTCACACTGTAACAGCCTAGTGCCAGTCATCCACCTAGAACTTGGTGCCAGACTTTAACAATCCTGCCATCAGTTATCATCAAAGCCATGTCTGCACAACTCTGTAGACAACAGAGCCTCAGTTACCCTTAGAGCAAATAATGGAGCCATCCCCTCGCTTTGCAAACATTTATCACTAGAATTCTTTTTGCACAGCCCTGCACCTGAGCACTGTGAGACACGACACTCACTTTTAAAATTGAAAAGGTTTATTAAACCTTAACAAAAAATACAACAAAGGACTGAATAAGGAAAAATTACAGCGCTGGGAGTCTCTGTGACTACCAGCCATGTGCTCGTTTTCAAAATGGATGCTCTGCTTTTTATACCCTTAGCCCCTCACAAAGTTTTGTCAGTTAACTTTTTCTCTGCTGTCCATTGGTGCAGATTACTTTCGTACATCTTGATTGATGGTCAGGTGTTGTCATGTTGGGCCTCCTAGTAACAAGCCAGCCCTCCCCAAATGTCCTGACAACCAAGGCTATTAAAAGGGGGAGGGGAAAGAAGACTATGGGAGGATATATTATAATATCACTACACATTTACAAAACTTCTCTTAACATACACATAATATCCATCTCTAAATTGTGAGAGCCAACCATCACATTATTCATCTATAACAAATCACACTTTTCTGTAAGTCATTTGTCTCGAACAATTAACTCTCATTTTTGATTATGATAATCTGCTATTATTTCTCAAAAAAAAATTTTTGATGAGTCATACTAGCATCTGTTGATGTGGGCGAGGACAGTGGGAACAGAAGGAAAAAATTTCAGGTTTTCCTTAGACACATTTATTTGGAATGGACAAAATGGGATCACAGAGGTCTGGTATGGCTTTTTTACCCCCATCTACTGTGCATATGGGGTTGCTACCCATAGCAGGTGCATCTTAGTGGCGAGTACAGAGGCTAACTCAGTCTTGCCCTTTAGTCTTTGTTGTATTAAGAGACAACTGAGGAATGATAGAGGTCTGGTCTGGCTATCTTGCCCCCACCTTACCATGCCTATGGCATTGCTGCCCGCAGCAGGGCTATGGAATCTTCTCGGTGGCGAACACAGGAGCCAACCTGGTTTTACCCTTTATTTCTTGTTTTACTCCACTTGTTGGTTCTCTAAAGAAGCCGTCCCAATATCTCCTATGGTTTCCTGTGTACTTCCCCTCAACAGATGCTTGTAATTCTTATCTATTAAAATAAGACAATTACATCAATAAACAATACGGTTCAAACTCCCCGCCTAAAGTGTTAGTTAAAACAATCCTCAAGCTGGCTGGTGGAAGCTTGACTCTTTTTCGGATGTCTTCGAGCTGCTTTGGTTATTTCTCGCCCAGTTTGGATGTTATAGTCTATTCTTTGAGTTCTCTCATCGGGCCTTTTAGTCTGTTGACATGAGTCCACTCCCACTCTGCAGTTTGCACAGCTGATTCAGTGGTTAGCAGTACTTGAAAGGGACTTCCTCAGTGAGGGGTTAAACTGAAGACAATGTACACAGCACTGTGTCTTAGGTTAGAAATGAAAGATTTGGCTGGGGGTGTGTATTCTATTGCCATTTGTTAAAAGTAGGGCAGTTATATTCTGTTAATTGGGCCACCTGTTAAAACCAGGTGGGGCCGTTTTCTTCATCTCTTCCACAAACCAATCCTCCCTCCAGGAAATATCTTCTGTTAATGGGCCATTGAGTCTCATTGCATGACTGATAAAATTACATCATCCCATTGTGAGATACTTTGCCCAGGAGGAGGAGCCAAACATTCCTACCCGGATATAATCTGCGATTTGGAACACCGCAGGCAGCATTTTCCCACTAGATTCCCAGAGGAGCAGCTTTCTTTTCCACTGAATTCCCAGAGGAAGACCAGGCCCATCTACACCACCACTGGACCTTCAGAGGAAAACTACAGCCTTCTACAGGATCACTGCTTCAAGGGAACCACATTTGTCACTCCAGGAGGACTGCAGCCATCATTTAATCAGACTGCTATCAACACCCTGACCTACAGGGTGCCAGGTCGTATTCTGACTCTGTCAGTGTTGTTTTGTATTACTGCATTTTTATTTTTATATTTTCTTTTAATTTTTTTTCCCTAATAAAGAATTGTTATTCCCACTCCCATATCTTTGCCTGAGAGCCCCTTAATTTCAAAATTATAATAACTTGGAAGGAGGGGGTTTGCATTTTCCATTTCAAGGGAGGCTCCAGCCTTCCTTAGCGGACACCTGTCTTTTCAAACCCAAACACACTGCCTCATATGTTTCATTATTTAGAAGGGTAATTGAGCCTTAAAGTATCAACCCACCACTGCTGACACAAGGAAACTCCACGGCCTAGGAAGCATTACAATCACAGAGAGGTTTAGCACTTGGCCTAGCATCCCATTTTGATAGAAGCAGTTTCTAGGGAACATGGGTTAGAACAGCAGTGGATCACAATAACTGCAGATACTCTTATTTATAGGGATTTAATGGAAACGTAAACACTATTAAATTTGATGGAAATCACTGTACACAACTTTACATAAACCTTTTGGCAAACTTATATGTAGAAGTAAATTCTTCTCCCTACAAGAACAGAATGTATACAGAGAGCCAGGCGCCACTCCAGCTAGCAGAGCTAGGTAGTGACACACACACACACACGTATATATATATACATCTGTTTTTCTAGGTGGGACAGCAGCCAGATGTACGGAGCCATGTATCCAGAGCCATGTCCCTGGGCGTGCCCAGCCTGTGTGTGCACACAGGGACATGTGCAGAGCTAGTGCACATACACATCTGCTCACTTGCACAGAGCTCCTGTGCACAATGGTACTTTGCTAGCAGCACACACTTCTGTACACCTAACCTGCTACACCAGCACACATGTGCTACACAGACACTCACCTATGTACAGTCTCTACCAATGCACACATGCCCACAAGCATGAGACCTGCTTGCACGTAGTTTGTGCACACCAGTGTGTGCAGTGTCATATATATTAACACACACATGTTCTACAGAGCTATGCTCACACTTGCAGAACTTGTGCACTCACAAGCACAGACTTGTGCACAGACCCACTCACACTTGAGTGTGCAATTTAACACATGAGTAAACAGCAGTGTATACATCATGTATACACGTCAGCACATCTATGTGAATGGTGCTGTGCACACCAGCACACATGTATGCTGTGCAAAGCAGGACATGTATACTCGCATCTGGACACACCAGAAAACGTGTACACAGAGCCATGCACACCGGCACATGTGCACAGCACTCTCCCAGAGCTCTCCTGGCCCTGATACCCCCATGGGTCTCTCTTCAAGGGATCATGACATGGTGGGGATGGGGACATTGTGGCACAGTTTAAACAGCACTCTCTGTGCCTTTGGGGTGGGAACAGACAGGCTTGTCTTAAAGGAAAGGTCAAAGAGAGACTACCCTGTATTCTTGTTTCCTGCCTCTCATTTTATATGGGCAAAACTGAGCACTTTTTGTTGTCTTATCTTCCTCAGGAGCCTGACCAGCATGAAGGAGAGGATTAGAAGGATTTATCACTGCTAGTGCATAGCACACATGGCATTTCTCACCCCTTACATTATCATGGGATGTTAGGGTAGGAACTAACAACAGTCTTACTCCACTGCCTTAGAAACTTGTGTTTTGTCAAGGGGCACCTTTTACTTCTTAATTGTGGGGGGGTATTTGTGGCCTCTATTACTGTGGAGGGTAGCTCTCAGTCCCCTGGGGATATGGTAAAGAAAGCTCCAGGCCTCTCTGTAAGGGTGACAGTCACTTTGAAACAAAGTTTTTAATTAAGATTTCATCTTGGACTGAAAAAAGGAAAGGTATCTGTTATGTATGGAAATTTGAGTGGAGAACAGCTGTTTTGGTTCAGTCAAACAGAAAATCACTTCCTGATGTACAGCTGTCAGTGCTCACTCAAGGTACACTTTTACAAGGTATATATTTAGTTTTCTACAGCAGTGCCAGAGACTACATGAGCATTTGAATCCCTGCAGTGTAACAAAGCTCGTGAGACTCAGCTATCAGAGTGCAGCCACAGGCAGGGAGGCAGCTACACATGGTTAGCAGGAGTTTAAATTGGAAAAATAAAGGCAAGTTCACTTTTTAGGCAAATAACGTCACATCTCATGGTCACCTTGGTTTTCTTCTGGGTAAACATGCTGACAGAAGCCACTTCCAGTGCCACAGGAGGAGCTAGGAACTCCTGGCCAAGAGTGGATGTGCTGTTTCTGATACTGCCAAACTATTACATGGCTCACCTGGAGTTAAAAAACCTCTACTAGAAACTTTCTTATAAAAAAAACTGCAGTCTTTTTTAGGGATCTTTTTCTTTGGGATCTTACCAAAATTTCTGAGTTAGCACCCTGGCCTCACCACATGTGTTTATTTCTAAATTCAGCTCTTAGGTAGAAGGATACTTCTATGCAAAAAAGATTTTTGAAGCAATACTAACCTGCATCATCTGGGTGCCTTTAGTTAAAACTTGATACATCTACTTTTCCTTTGACTCACACTATGGCTAGTACATATATTCAATCTCTTTCTTAGTGTATTTTATTACATAGTATTGCATAGTTTTGGTGTAGGGGTCACATCTCTGCTGTTATGAGTAGAAAAGTTGTCCATTTTTTTTTTAAAGTTGCAGAGTTAGGGGGATACTTGTTGACGTCTCCGTATTTCCTCCTCTCTTTGGGGACTTCTTACTTGCTCCCAGTCCTATCCTAATCAGTGTAACCACAGGCTCTCTAGACAGAGCCTGCTTCCCCAACAGACTAACCACAGGCTCTCTTCACAGACCTCGCCTCTCCAATTAGCTGGAGGGAGGGAGGGAGGACGGAAGGAGGAAAAAGAAAGAAGAAAGAAAAGAAAGAAAGAAAGAAAGAAAGAAAGAAAGAAAGAAAGAAAGAAAGAAAGAAAGAAAGAAAGAAAGAAAGAAAGAAAGAAAGAAAGAAAGACACTAGCTTTGCCCTCTTCTTGGAAAACAAAAGCAAATAACCTGCTTATGGTCTAGGGAGCCCTGTACCAGTGGGTCAGTTCTGCCACTCTTTTCCTGCCTCGGCTTGGTGCCCCAGCACTCTTGGCATACCAGCACAAGCAGCCGCTGAGCTGCCCACATGGTCCCTCGCACTTACGCGGCTCCATGCCAGCAGACACTGCAGAGAAATCTCCACAGTGCGGCGCTCCTGGGCCAGCCCTGCTGGGCACCACTGCTCCCAGCACCCCCGAGTTGCCATGGGCAGCCCCATCTCGCGCTGTTGCTGAGCTAGCGACTTCCGGATTTTCCGAGACACCGGTACAACCAAGCCAGCTCTCGACCCTAGCAGCCGCACCACCAGCGCTGAGCTAGCCAACCCTGCAGTTTATAAGAATCTTGCACAAACAAGCCTGCCTCCGACCCTTGGCAGCGCCGCGCATGAACCATGCCCCCTGCCTCTGCCGCCTCTGCTGGAGCAGCGAGTGCTCGGAGCCACCACATTATGTCTCCGCTGGCTGCCACCTACACAGACCAGCCCCTTCCTGTGGCTCCCGCTAAAGAAACCCCCCACAATTTCTCTGCTTGTTAAAAATGAGACCAGTCTCCCGATACTAAAAGTGATTTCAAAATCTATTATAATAAAAAGAAAGGGGCCTAAAGCATGGGGGCTTGCAGGCCAAGCAGGAGCGTTCCCATCGAGGATGCTGCAGCGCCGGTGCTGGGTCTTCTTCAGCAGCGATGTCCCCAATGTTCCAAGTGGAGCGGCACAGCTTCCCTGGGTCAGATGCCCCTTTTTATCCTGTTTTTTGTCCTTTTGGATTGGTTTCTTTTTGTATCCTTCATTTGCATGAAGGTTTTAGGCGCTTGATTGGTCCATTACAGTTCTGTCCAGGTTGGCTCATTTTGCTTGGGGAGTGGTGCACTTTACTTAGGTGCAATATGGTATGCTGAGTACCGTATCTCTTATAACTACTCTTTTAACCCCTTTTACAATATAACAACCAAACTAACAGTACATGCTTAACAATTATAAACTATTTTCCAACCGTTTCTGACCTATTTTTAGCAATTCCCCCCTCTAACTATTTTATCAGGCTTCCAGCCTGCATCAACCTTTTAAAGTTCAACTTCTACTTTTCTCAGTTTCTCATACTGTTCAAGCATATCTCTGGCATTCTGATCACTCTGTTCTTTTATTAGCATTACTTTTTTGCCATTTTTCCCTTCTATGTTACCTTGCAGCATGATGCTGCTTTGGACAATGCTGGTTACTATCCAGACTAGACATAGAATTGCACATGGTAGTAATATTACACTTCCTAGTGCACACAACACAAAGAAGACCAATTTCTTCCACCATTTACCGTTCCAGGTGAACAAGTTGTCCCACCAATCGGATTGTCCAAACAAGGGGGTCCATTTTTGTGTTCCAACATAGGTTAGTTTTCTAATATTTTGAGTAATGTTTGTAATTACATGACTATGGTCATCGATCTCTAGGCAGCATTCTGAAGTATTAAATTTCCTGCAGATCCCTCCTTCCTCTGCAAGGAGGTAGTCCACTGCCAATCGAATCTGGTAAATTACTGATTGCGTTTGTTGTTGCTGCTGGTTTAAGAGATCAATGGTCAGAGTTGTTAGATTGGACATTATTTCAAGTACTGCTTGTAGACGGATTATTCAATTGAGGATATATACTGGGGTTCTGTACCCCCAGGATCCATCTTGGGCCCAGGTAGCCAGCTCATAAGTATTGGTAATCTTTTGTGGGGTCCAAATTTCATTGTTCCAATTTTGGGTTCCACTAAATAAACTCCTTTTCTTTCTGGCCAGATCATCATATACTGGGACTCCCAGGTTTGATTTTGCATCCTTAGGCAGTAAGAAAAAGGATGGTTTTATTGTTCCAATTGTGCAACTCCTGGTCCACCCTCCCGGTAATTTCACATATGCCATGTTACCACAGATCCAAAATAAATTTTTAGGTACATCCCAGAAATTAGAATCTTGATTTGTTATATGTTTCCAATATTTGGATAGGGTTTCTATTGCCCAGAATGGGTTAATATAATCTCCTAAGCATTCAAACATTTTTTCTTTTTCACTGTATACACATCTACTTTCAGTTTTTTTCTATTGACCAATATGAATGGGGGGTTTCTGGGATCTACCTGGTGTGTGTAATTTGCTGCTAGATATCTTTTACATGGAGTTTCTCCTACTTCTATAGTATACATTTTTCCTTTTCTTGATAGACACTCTTCCCCTACTATTGTTGATTTAAGCTTCCACTCTCCTTCCCTTCTTTTGGGTACTACCATGCTTTTACTTGATGTAATCCATTTTAAAATGTCTAGGGGACCTAAACTGATACCATCCCATGGCCAAATCTGACTTGTGTCCCCCCCCCCACACCCAACAATCAGTCAGATTAAATTCTTTTGTAATCTTTTCCACCATATCAATAAAAATATTCTTTCCATATATTTGTCCCTCTCTATCCCTTTGTGTTTTCGATTGCACTTCTTTCTCTTTGAATGTATCCTCTAAGATGGTTTCACTTTCTTGTTCAAAACATACCCATCTTTCTTTCATAGGGCACTCCCCTGATATCCTCTGGCTTGGGTTTGCAATATTTTTAACCAGCCAGTATATTTTATTATCCTCTTTACAGGTTGTTAACTGGGAGTGATCAATACCTTTGAGATTCATGTTTGTGTGTACTCTGATTAATACACTTACTGTATCTCCTCTATACAAGGGATAGTAACACTTCTCACACGTGTTTCCTCCACTTCCTTTGAAGTGGATGAGTAGTAGCATTGCTACGAGTGGGAGCCTAGTATGGGCTGGCCTCCTCACCTCTCGATCCACAGGGGTTTTCTCGGTGCCCAGAGAGTATTTCCCAGAAGTAGTTCCTGATCCAGTCTTGCCTCCCACCTCTGGTTTTCCCTTCTTCTGGAGATATTCTGCCATGACCCTTATTGCCCCAACTCCCTTCCCTCAATTTGGTCCCAATAAGGGTTGCAAGGAGAGTGCTCTATGGAACAGTACCAGAAACTGAGATGTTATTTTGATTGTCAATTCTTAGCTAAACAAAAATTTAAACTTATACTATAACTATAACAAACATTAACAAACGTTAAGGATATAAGGATAACGATGTAGAGGCTTCCTGTGGGGGGTTGTGTTCAGGGTCGTGCTTCTTTCAGTGTTTTCCTCAGGACCAATTTCAAGTCTTTATCGTCTCTGCTGGCTATAGTCCATTCACTTGCCTCAACTGGGGGTTGTACTGGACCCTTCCCTCGACTTGCATGTGTCCATCCCCACTCCTTTGTTCTTACTGCAGTGTTTGTTGTAAGCAGCACCTGGAAGGGGCCTTCAAAGTGAGCAGTTAGTGAAGGGTTTTTCCATTATTTCATCAATACCCAGTCTCCTGGGTTAATATAATGTATTTTACAGTTCAGTGGGGAAGTTTGGGGAAGGTAGCCCTTTTTCTTTGGTTCTTTTATGTAGCCATGATATTTTATGAAAAATCCTTTGCTAGGATTTTTCCCTCCTGAGGAGCTGAGGGCCTCAGGAAAGAAATGTAAACAATAACTATCTGCTGCTGTGAAATGCAACAGGTGCATCTGTGATTGGTGCATGTTGGTTGTTTCTAATTAAGAGCCAATCACAGATGCAGCTGCATCGGACTCTGAGAGTCACAAGATTTTGTTATGCATTCTATTCTATTCTTGTTCTTTCAAGCCTTCTGATCAATCTTTTCTCTTTATTCTTCTAGTAGAGTTTTAATGTAGTATTTTAATATAATATATATCTTAATATAATAAACCAGCCTTCTGAAAACATGGAGTCCAGATTCGCGTCTCCACACATGGGGCACCAGACATGACACTTTTAGGGTTGTTGTTACTGTTTCTATATATTTTTGCATTGTCGTCTCCCCCTCTAGATGTTCCCCAATACTGTGCGGGGTAAGCAAGAAAGGCAGCCCAAACAACATTTGGTAAGGAGAGACCCCTAGATCTGTTCTGGGCCTCTTTCTTATTTGTAATAGGGCTAGTGGTAAACATTTGACCCACCTCCATTGAGTTTCTAGGACCAATTTTGTTAAGATGTTTTTGAAGGTTTGATTCACCCTCTCGACCCTCCCAGAACTCTGAGGGTGCCAAGGAATGTGTAACTCCCACTTTATTCCCAGGGTCCTGATGACTTGTTGCAGAACACTGGATGTAAAGTGGGGGCCATGGTCCGAATCAATAATATCTACTAGCCCGTATCTTGGAATAATTTCTTCCAAGAGAACTTTTGTCACAGTTTGGGCTGTCTCCCTTCTTGTGGGGAACGCTTCAATCCAGTGGGTTAGATGGTCAACTATGACCAATAGATGTTTATATCCTTGGGCTGGAGTTAATTTTCCTACCCTCCCACCTAGTGGAGCTTCCCTCAGGGGAAACAGCCTGTCCGGATTTACCACTGGCCTTACACCACTTTTTGATTTGGTATTACAGTAAGGGCCAGCATCTGAAGGGTCATTTGAATGGCTCACTAATCCTTTATTATCATTTTGGGATGGTTCAGTTGTTAGGTTGGAGGATATACCCACAGGTTTTTTTCTCAGGGAAAGGTGTTGTATTCTGACTTACAGGTTGAGCATGCTGCAGGTTAGTGGGGGTAGGAGGCAGCAGGGAAAAAGCATCAAGGGGTGGATATATACAAGGAAGTGGGATTGTTGCAGGGGGTAAAAATGACATGGAGATTCCCTGAGGAGATAGAGGAGAGGCAGGGATCATTGGAGGGGGTAAAGGTAGGTTTTGAGAAGCAGGAGGCTGGGTATTAAGTGGGGGGATGGATTGATAGTTTGGAGGGAGAGTTGGTGGGGCTACATAGTCCAAGGGATCCCACATTTTTTTAATAACTCCCTTGTTTTCTTTATCCTTTTTCTCTGATTTCTGCTTTTTATCCTTTTTCAGTTTGTATACCTCAGAATCTCCTTCCAAGAATTTGACCCAGCAAGTAATATACTCTACTTCTGAATTAGGGTTTTCTTGGTTACACACTTGCTGATATAATAAATTATATAACCACTTATCTCTACTGCCATACCAGGGCCACTTTAAGGATTTCTGTTATAATTTCCTCTTTGGCCAATGTTCCACACAATAATAAACCATCCTTACTTGATCTAACCTTTTAGTTGTTTCCCACTTATTCCAGTCATCCAGTATTTCACCAAGGGGGGTTCCAGGGAGACTAATCTTATTCTTTTTCCTTGGTCACCCTCCTCATCTACTGTGGGTCTGACCCATAGTGACTTTTAGTTACTATAAGCTTTTGGGCTGGTAAATAAAACTGCTTACTGTTACCAGCCCTTTAAAAGTTCTGTTTTACACTTTTTGGGAATTGTTGAAAATAGGTCAGAAACGGTTGGAAAATAGTTTATAATTGTTAAGCATGTACTGTTAGTTTGGTTGTTATATTGTAAAAGGGGTTAAAAGAGTAGTTATAAGAGATACGGTACTCAGCGTACCATATTGCACCTAAGTAAAGTGCATCACTCCCCAAGCAAAATGAGCCAACCTGGACAGAACTGTAATGGGCCAATCAAGCGCCTAAAACCTTCATGCAAATGAAGGATACAAAAAGAAACCAATCCAAAAGGACAAAAAACAGGATAAAAAGGGGCATCTGACCCAGGGAAGCTGTGCCGCTCCACTTGGAACATTGGGGACATCGCTGCTGAAGAAGACCCAGCACCGGCGCTGCAGCATCCTTGACGGGAACGCTCCTGCTTGGCCTGCAAGCCCCCATGCTTTAGGCCCCTTTCTTTTTATTATAATAGATTTTGAAATCACTTTTAGTATCGGGAGACTGGTCTCATTTTTAACACTGCTCACAGTCCCCGCTTGGAAAATCCCACGCATGTGGTTCTCTCAGAGTGGCTTTCCCGCCGCTGGCACGGACCCTACGCAATTGGGAAGACTCTGAACATGCAGCACCTTCTGAGCGGTGGTTTTGCCACCGGCACTGCTGGCTGTGCACAACCCGCGCTACACGCAGCTCCCTCCGAGTGGCGGTTTTCTCTGCCATTGGTGCCACCTCCGTGGAACTAGGTACTCTGCCACCAGGTCAGCCCTGCTGGGATCCACTGTTCAGCGTCCCTGAGTTGCCGCAGAAAGGCGAGCCTGTGGCATCAGAGCTTTACGGCCCTTTGCGCTACCAAACACTGTTTACACAAATCTGCCTCCACTTGTGGTTTCTGCCACCAGTGATCCCGCCCACAGCTTTTTCCTACCCCTCTTTTGTTCTCATCTCACTAGCCATGGGTCTCCTGCCTCCCTCACCTGGGAGACCCCGTACAGCCCCTTTGTTCACAGCCCCCCCACCCAGGAAACCCCTCACTGCTGGGCCAGAGCCAGACACCCCTGCACTCAGTGCCCCCTAGTCACCACTACCAGCGGCAGCACTCCCTCTTAGCTTGGGTTGCAAGCTCTGTGTTAAAATTTACCTTCTAATCTTAGTAACTTGTGAATTGTGATTTTTAACAGGATTGTTACTAGAAAAATTCAACGGTGTTTGTACAGAGGTGGTGTCTTCTTACGTATTAGTAACATAGCAAAACTGCATAGTTCACTGAGAGTAATTAGATAAGTCATAAATTCAAGATTCATTAGCTTACATTCAAGACAAACTGTTGGGGAAGATGAAACAGGAAAGCCTT
>JAGGNK010010404.1:3860-22453 GCA_017590115.1 Montifringilla adamsi
GCACAAGGAGGGGCACGGGGGGGTCATGGGGCAGCACTTACTGGTGTCACGGAAGCTCCCTGAGGACAGAGACACAGCACTCAGGGGGGGTCCTGACCCTCCCCGGACCCCCCAATCCCCCCCCCGATCTGCCCCAATTCCCCAGCACCCTGTCACCCCACATGTGGGGACACTGGAGGGAATTTGGAGGTCCTGGGGGGGTTGTGTGGGGTCAGGACTCACCTGTCCCCCTCTGTGAGGTTGTGGGGGAAGTTCTGGGGGCCGAGGTGGTGGGGGCAGCTGGGGGGAGCAGGAAAATCCCCCCACTCCCACCCAGGGGCTGAAATAGTGGAGGATGCAGCAGCCAGGACCCCCCAAACCGCCCATTCCCCCTTGGAGGCAGGGGCTGTGGGGATTTTGGGGAGATCCAGGGGGGCGTGGGGGGATTTTGTGGGACCAGCTGCCCCCTCCCAGGGGCTGAAACTGGGGTGTTCAGGGTGGGAACATCCAGGACCCCCCAAGCCCCCCCTGAACCCACCCAGGGGGTGCTGAGGGAAGAAGGATTTGGGGGAGGGTCTTTTGGGGTCCCGAGGGTTTGGGGGGCAGTTTGGGGGGGGTCGTGCCCCCCCAGACCCACCTGGGGCGGTGAAGGCGGGGGGGGAGGCGGGGGGGAAGCCCCCCCCCTCGGCCAGGAGGGTGTTGTAGGGGCTCGACCCCCGGCGCGGGGGCAGCCCCGGGTTGGGCAGGAGGTGCGACCCTGCAGAGAGGGAGAGGGGTCACACTCGGGGGGCTGGGGGGTCTGGGGGGGTCCTGGGGGTCCCACCAGTGTCCTGGAGGGGTGTGAGTGGAGTCCAGGGAGGTCCCATGGGGTACCAGAGGGGTCTTTGGGGACCCTCGGACCTGTGGGGGATCAAAGGCATCCCAGAGGGGTTTTTGGGTCCCAGGGGGTCCCAGGGGAGAGAGTGGGGAGTCTCAGGGGTCTGAGGTGGATCCGAGGCATCTCAGGGGGTCTGGAAAGGGGTCCTGGATGGTCCCTGGGGGTCTGAGGGGGCCCAGAGGGATCTTTGGGGTCCCGTGGGGGTTTTTGGGAGAGGTCTCACTGCTGTTCAGGATGGAGGATGGTCTCTGGGGGTCTCTGGGGAGGGGTCTCACTCCATTCAGGGTGGAGGGTGGTTTCTGGGGTCTCTGGGGTCTCTTGGGAGGGGCTCAGCTCCGTGCAGGGTAGGGGGGGTTCTGAGGTGTTTTTTGGGGGTGTCTCACCTCGGTTCAAGGTTGGGGTGCTGTTCAGGTCCCCCCCCATAAAACTGGACTCCGTCTGTTTCCGGACCGTGTCATTCCACATCCTCCGGATCCGGCTCTGGGGGCACAACGCTGGGGCTGGGACCCCCAGAACCCCCCAAAAACCACCCCAGAGCCCCCCAGACAGCCCGGAATACCTCCGAGGTGTCCCCACATGCAGCACCCACAGCCTGGCGGGGTCTGAGGGAGGTTTTGGGTCCAGAGGGTAACACGGGGGGGATCTTGGGGTGCCACAGGTAGATCTGGGGGGTCTGGAGGGGGCCCACGTGCATCTGGGGGATGGTCTGGGTCTGTCATGGGGGGTTTGAGCATCTGGAGGGATTTGGGGGTGCCATGGGGAGGATCCTGGGTGTGGAGTGGGTTTGGGGGCTTTGGGTTTTTGGGGTGAGGGGTTATTTGGTGGGGTTGGGGGTCCCAACCTGCATGCTGCTGTACTGCTGGGCATGAGTATGGGGGATTATTTGGGGGGCTGTGGGGGGGTCAGAGGGCTCTGAGGTGTCTGTGTGGGACTGACAGGCAGGACTAGAATGATTGACATGTGGACTCTGTGATTGACAGTCAGGAATAAAAGTGATTGACAGGCAGGATCAGCCCCTCAGAGTGATTGACGGGCAGGAATAAAAGTGATTGACAGGCAGGATCAGCCCCTCAGAGTGATTGACGGGCAGGAATAAAAGTGATTGACAGGCAGGATCAGCCCCTCAGAGTGATTGATGGGCAGGCATAAAAGTGATTGACAGGCAGGATCAGCCCCTCTGAATGACTGACAGGCCCCAAGAGGGATGAGGGAAGTGTGGCAGCCCCAGGATTAAAATTGAGGAGGAAAGGGGCAAGGAAAAGTGGTGGGAAAAATGTTTAAAACCTGAGGGGAAAAGGGTAGAAAAAGGGAGGGGAAAGGGATGGGAAATGTGAGGGGAAAAGGGAAAAATGAGGGGGGAAAGAGCAGGAAATACGAGGGGGAAATAGGCAGGAAATGTGAAGGGAAATGGGCCAGAAATGTGAGGGGGGAGAAAGGGCAGGAAAAATGGGTGGAAAATGTGAGAGGGAAAAGGGCAGGAAATGGGAATAACAGAAGGAAATGTGCAGTGAAAAGGGTGAGAAACGTGAGGGAAAAACAGTGAGAATTGTGAGGGGGGGAAAGGGTGGGAAAAGTGAGGGGGAAATGGCAGGAAATGTGAGGGAGAAAGGGCAGGAAAGGGAAGGGGGAAATGATGGAAAACATGAGGGAGAAAGGGTGGGAAATGTGAGGCCAAAAAGGTGGGAAATGTGAAGGGAATAAGAGCAGGAAACGTGAGGTGAAAAAGGTGGGAAACGTGAGGGGAAATCAGTGGGAAATATGAGGAGAAAAAGGACTTAAACATGAGGCAAAAAGGGCTGGAAACGTGAGAGGAAAAGTGTGGCAAACCTGAGGGGGGAAAAGGGTGGGAAATGTAAGGGAAAAAATGGCAGGAAACGTGAAGGGGGGGGAAAGGTGGGGAAAGTGAGTGGGAAAAGGGTGGAAAATGTGAGTGGGAAAGGGCAGGAAATGTGAAGGGAATTAGAGCAGGAAACATGAGGTGAAAAGGGGTGGAAACGTGAGGGGGAAACAGTGGGAAATGTGAGGGAAAAAAGGTGGGAAACAAGGGGGGAAAAGGGCAGGAAAAGTGAGGGGGGAAAGGGAGGGAAACAGGAGGGGGAAAGGGGTGGAAAATGTAAAAGGAAAAGGGTGGCAAACCTGAGGGGAAAAATGGGTGGGAAAGGTAAGGGAGAAAATGGTGGGAAAAGTGAGTGGGAAAGGGTGGAAAATGTGAGGGGGAAAGGGCAGGAAATGTGAGGGGGAAAGGGTGGGAAAATTAGAGGAAAAAGTGGTGGGAAACGTGAGGGGGAAATGGGAGGGAAACGTGAGGTGAAAAGGGAGGGAAACGTGAGGGGAAAAGGGCAGGAAAAGTGAGGGGGGAAAGGGAGGGAAACATGAAGGGAAAAAAGGGGTGGGAAAGGTCGGGGGAGAAATGGGGGGAAACGTGAGGCAAGAAATGGATGGGAAAAGTGAGTGGGAAAAGGGTGGAAAATGTGAGGGGGAAAGGGGGGGAAAATTAGAGGAAAAAGTGGTGGGAAACGTGAGGGGGAAACAGTGGGAAATGTGAGGGGAAAAAGGTGGGAAACATGGGGGGGAAAGGGCAGGAAAAGTGAGGGGGGAAAGGGAGGGGAACATGAAGGGAAAAAAAGGGTGGGAAAGGTCGGGGGAGAAATGGTGGGAAACGTGAGGCAAGAAATGGATGGGAAAAGTGAGTGGGAAAAGGGTGGAAAATGTGAGGGGGAAAGGGCAGGAAATGTGAGGGGGAAGGGTGGGAAAATTAGAGGAAAAAGTGTTGGGAAATGTGAGGGGAAAAGGGCAGGAAATGTGAAGGGAATAAGAGCAGGAAACATGAGGTGAAAAGGGGGGGAAATGTCAGGGAAAAACAGTGGGAAATGTGAGGGAGAAAAGGGCAGGAAAAGTGAGGGGGAAAAGGGAGGGAAACACGAGGGGGAAAGAGGTGGAAAATGTAAAAGGAAAAGGGTGGCAAACCTGAGGGGAAAAATGGGTGGGAAAGGTAAGGGAGAAAAGGGTGGGAAAAGTGAGTGGGAAAAGGGTGGAAAATGTGAGGGGGAAAGGGCAGGAAATGTGAGGGGGGAAAGGTGGGAAAATTAGAGGAAAAAGTGGTGGGAAACGTGAGGGGAAAAGGGAGGGAAACGTGAGGGGAAAAGGGCAGGAAAAGTGAGGGGGGAAAGGGAGGGGAACATGAGGGGGAAAGGGGTGGAAAACGTAAAAGGAGAAGGGTGGCAAACCTGAGGAGAAAAATGGGTGGGAAAGGTAAGGGAGAAAAAGGTGGGAAAAGTGAGTGGGGAAAGGGGGGAAAATGTGAGGGGGAAAGGGTGGGAAAATTAGAGGAAAAAGTGGTGGGAAATGTGAGGGGGAAAGGGCAGGAAATGTGAAGGGAATTAGAGCAGGAAACATGAGGTGAAAAGGGGGGGAAATGTGAGGGAAAAACAGTGGGAAATGTGAGGGGAAAAAGGTGGGAAACATGAGGGGAAAAGGGCAGGAAAAGTGAGGGGGAAAAGGGAGGGAAACATGAGGGGGAAAGGAGTGGCAAACCTGAGGAGAAAAAAAGGGTGGGAAAGGTAAGGGAAATGTGAGGGGAGAAAAAGGTGGGAAATGTGAGGGGAAAGGGTGGAAAAAAGAAAAGAAAAAAGAGAGCTGGAATTGTGAGGGAAAGACATGGGGAAAATGAAATGGAGAAGGGTGGGAAAGGTGAGAAGAGTGGGAAATGAAAGAGAAAAGATTAAAAAAGGGCAGGAAATGTGAAGAGAAAAAGGAGTGGAAAAGGAAGGAAAAAGCACAGGAAAAGAAAAAAACAGAGAGTGGGAAATGTGAGTTAAAAAAAGCAGAAAAAACCAACAGAAGTAGGGGTTGGAAATCCCATAAACCCTCTCAGAGATCTTCCCCAGTCCCATATGGGGTCTCTGGGTGGGTGTTAATGGGATTGGGGTGTCTCTGGGATGGGATGGGATTTCTTGGGTTGTCTCAGGGTGGGGGTTCTGTGAGATTTGGGGGGGCTCTGGGAGGGTGTCCATGGGATTGTCTGTGGGATTTGGGGTTTTTCAGAGCTATGGGCCTCTATCTCTGTGAGAGAGCCCTCAAAGACCCCCTGTCTTACTGGGGGGGATTTTTGGGGCTCCCCACCTGGATGCTGCTGTAGTACCAGGGGGATGTTCGGGGTTTGTTTTTTTTTGCGTGGGTCAAGGAGGTTTTTGGGGGTCCCCACCTGGGTGCCACTGTAATACCGGGGCTGGGGTTTAGGGGGAGAGTTTTGGGGTGGTTTTGGGGTGGTTCTGAGGTGGTTTTGGGGTGGATTTGGGGTAGGATTAGTACAGGGGGTAGGATTTAAGGGGAGGTTTTTGGGGTGGTTTTGGGGTGGTTTTGGGGTCCCCACCTGGGGGCCACTGTAGTACTGGGGCTGGGATTTAGGGGGAGGCTTTTGGGTGATTTTGGGGTTGTTTTTGGGGTGCCCACCTGGGTGCCACTGTAGTACCAGGGAGTGGGATTTAGGGGAAGGTTTTTGGGTGATTTTGGGGCGTTTTTGGGGTGGTTTTGGGGTGCCCACCTGGGTGCCGCTGTAGTACCGGGGGGTGGGATTTAGGGGAAGGTTTTTGGGTGATTTTGGGGCGTTTTTGGGGTGCCCACCTGGGTGCCGCTGTAGTACCGGGGGTGGGCGCGGGCGGCCGAGGGTTTGAGGGCGCCCAGGGAGGTGCCGGGGGGGCCCCTGAGGCAACACCCCGAGTGCCGCAGGCACTTGCTGAGCTCCCGGTGCACCTGCG
Source organism: Montifringilla adamsi (assembly GCA_017590115.1). Classification (NCBI taxonomy): domain Eukaryota; kingdom Metazoa; phylum Chordata; class Aves; order Passeriformes; family Passeridae; genus Montifringilla; species Montifringilla adamsi. The sequence goes on from JAGGNK010010404.1 coordinate 9,474, forward strand.
GGCAACCAGCGACACCAGTAACACACCAGTAACACCAGTATCACCAGTAACACACCAGTGACACCAGTAACACACCAGTAACACACCAGCAACACCCAGTAACGCACCAGTAACACACCAGTGACACCAGTAACTCACCAGTAACACACCAGTAACACCAGTAACACACCAGTGACACCAGTAACACACCAGTAACACACGTAACACACCAGCAACACCCAGTAACGCACCAGTAACACCAGTATCACCAGTAACACACCAGCAACACCCAGTAACGCACCAGTAACACCCCAGTGACACCAGTAGCTCACCAGTAACACCAGTAACACCCAGTAACACCAGTGACACCAGTAACACCCCAGTAACACCAGTAACATCAGTAACACACCAGTAACACACCAGTAACACCCAGTAACACCAGTAACACATCAGTGACACCCAGCAACACACCAGTGACACCCAGTGACCTCCAGCAGCATACCAGTTCATACCAGTAACACACCAGTAACACACCAGTTTACACCAGTTGCCCCCCAGTAACACACCAATGACCCCCAATAACACACCAGTAACACCCAGTAACACACCAGGAACACCACCAATAACACCAGTAACACCCAGTAACACCAGTAACACCCAGTAACACACCAGGAACACCCCCAGTAACACCCAGTGCTCCCAGTGCTGCTCCCCATGTATCTGGGAGGGACCGGGGGGGTCAATACCCACCAGCTCACCCCAGTAACCCCCAGTAACCTCCCAGTGCCCCCAGTGCCAGACACTTCCTGAGCTCCTGCTGCAACTGGGCGCCCACCAGTAACAACCCAGTAGCCCCCCATTACTGTCCCAGTGCCTCCCCAGTCCCTCCCAGTGCCCTTGCTCATGATCTCTGGAGGTCCCACTCTCCCAGTTCCCCCCAGTCCATCCCAGTGCCCTTCACTCATGCTCTGTGAGGATCCCAGTCCCTCCCAGTCTCTCCCAGTGCCCCCCAAATCTTTTCCTGGAGGGCGCAGTGGAAGAGGAAGAGGAAGGTGCCCACGCAGTGTCCTCCCAGTCCCTTCATTCCTAATCTCTGGCTGTCCCACTATCTCCCAGTGCCTCCCAGTGTGTCCTCAGTGCCTCCCAGTTCCTCCCTGTGACCCCCAGTCTGCCCCAGTCTCTCCTCCTCCTTCTTCTGGAGGGCGCAGTGGAAGAGGAAGATGAAGGTACTCGACTGATGTCATCCCTGTGTCCTCCCACTGTCCCTTGTCCATGATCTCTGCCTGCCCCAGTGCCCTCCCAGTGCCTCCCAGTCCCTCCCAGTGCCTCCCAGTGCTCCCAGTGCCCCCCGCACCTTCTTCTGGAGGGCACAGTGGAAGAGGAAGATGAAGGCACTCGACTGATGTCATCCCTGTGCCCTCCCACTGTCCCTTACCCACGATCTCAGGGTGCCCCAGTGCCCTCCTAATCCCTCCCAGTGCCTCCCAGTGCCCCCAGTGCCCCCCACACCTTCTTCTGGAGGGCACAGTGGAAGAGGAAGATGAAGGCACTCGACTGATGTCATCCCTGTGCCCTCCCACTGTCCCTCACCCAGGATCTCCGTGTATCCCAGTCCATCCCAGTGCCCTCCCAGTGCCTCCCAGTGCCCCCCGCACCTTCTTCTGGAGGGCGCAGTGGAAGAGGAAGATGAAGGTGCCCTGCAGGGCGTTGCAGGCCGTGAACAGCGACGCCGTCAGCACAGACTCGCGGGTGACGAAGAGGAGCCCGAAGGCCCAGGTGAGCCCCAGCAGCAGCAGCAGCGCGATGGCCCCCAGCGCCCACGACCTGCGGGGCACCCGCTCAGCTGGGGCACTGGGAGGCACTGGGAGGGACTGGGGAGCACTGGGAGGGGAGTGGGGAGCAGTGGGACAGCCAGAGATCCTGAGAGAGGGGACTGGGAGGGACTGGAGGGCAGTGGGAGGCATTGGAAGGCACTGGAAGGGACTGGAGGGTACTGGGAGACACTGGGAGGGACTGGAGGGCAGTGGGAGGCATTGGGGGGACACTGGGAGGGACTGGAGGGTACTGGGAGGGACTGGAGAGCACTGGGAGGGGAGTGGGGAGCGGTGGGGCAGCCAGAGATCCTGAGAGAGGGGACTGGGAGGGACTGGGAGGGACTGGAGGGTACTGAGAGACACTGGGGGAACACTGGGAGGGTACTGGGAGGGAATGGAGGGTACTGGGAGACACTGGGAGGGTACTGGGAGACACGGGAGGGCAGTGGGAAGCATTGGGGGGACACTGAAAGGGATGGAGGGTACTGGGAGACACTGGGGGGACACTGGGAGGGTACTGGGAGGGACTGGAGGGCAGTGGGAGACACTGGGGGCATTGGGAGGGTACTGGGAGGGACTGGGGAGACACTGGAAGGGACTGGAAGGTACTGGGAGACACTGGGAGGGTACTGGGAGGGACTGGAGGGTACTGGGAGCATTGGGAAGATACTGGGAGGGATTGGAGGGCAGTGGGAGGCACTGAAGGGCACTGGGAAGGACTGGGAGGGTACTAGGATTCCCAGCACCCACAGCTCGGCCCCGTTTTGGGGTCCCTCCCTGCCCTGTTTGGGGTCCTGTTTGGGATGCCCCATTCAGGGGTCCCACTTGGGTTCCCCCTATTCAGGATCTCATTTGGGCCCCCCTGAACTCAGGGGTCTCATTTGGGGTCCACCCCCATTTGTGGGTGCCCACAGGGGGTCCCATCTGGGGTTCCTCCCACCTCTGCAGGTCCCCCCAGTTCGGGGGTCCCATTTGGGGTCCATCCCTCCCTGTTTAGAGTCCCCTCCAGTTTGGGGGTCGTTTGGGGTCCCCCTTTGGGGTCCTGTTTGGGGTCCATTCCCCCCTCTGTTTGGATACCCCCCCAGTTTGGGGGTCCCGTTTGGGGTTTCTCTTTGGGGTCCCATTTAGGGTTTCCCTTTGGGGTCCCATTCGAGGTTCCCCCCTGTAGGGTCCCGTTCGGGGTTCCCCCCTTTGGGTCCCCACCTGATGCTGTCCAGGCGGCTGGAGTCGGGTTTGAGGGCGGCCGAGCTGCGCAGCATCTTGTGCAGGGTCACCAGCAGGAACACCAGCGTCACCTGCGGGACCCCAGGTGAGACACGGGGGGACACTCCAGGTGAGACATGGGGGGACACAGAGCCGGGGGGGACCCCAGGTGAGACACGGGGGGACACAGAGCCACGAGGGGACCCCAGGTGAGACACGGGGGGACACCCCAGGTGAGACACGGGGGGACCCCAGAGCCAGGGGGGGACCCCAGGTGAGACATGGGGGGACACAGAGCCACAGGGGGACCCACCCAGGGCCACGGGGGACCCCAGAGCCATAGGGGGACCCCAGAGCCACTGTGGGACCCACCCTGAGACACGGGGGGACCCCAGAGCCACAGGGGGACCCCAGATGAGACACGGGGGGACCCCAGAGCCAGGGGGACACCCCAGGTGAGACATGGGGAGACACAGAGCTGGGGGGGACCCCAGGTAAGACACAGGGGGACCCCAGAGCCATAGGGGGACACCCCAGGTGAGACATGGGGGGACACAGAGCCACAGGGGGACCCACCCAGGGCCACGGGGGACCCCAGAGCCATAGGGGGACCCCAGAGCCACTGTGGGACCTGCCCAGAGCCACTGCAGGACCCACCCTGAGATATGGGGACCCCAGAGCCACAGGGGGACCCCAGAGCCATTGTGGGACCCCACAGCTGCCCCATGGTGTGATCCCCATTGGGGTTGCCTCATCCACAGATGAGGATGAGGATGAGGATGAGGATGAGGAAGGGCCATCCCCAGACCCCCCAGGCCCTCTGAGGCCCCCCAAGCCCTCTCAGGCCCCCATATGAGGAAGAGGAAGGTCCAACCCCAGAGCCCCAGATTCCCCCAAGCCCCCGAACCCCCCATCTGAGCATGACAAAGGTCCATCCCTGGTCCCCCAGCCCCCCAAAACCCCCCCAGTCCCCCTTACGAGGATGACGAAGGCCACAGGCCCGATGAAGCTCCAGATGAAATAATTGTCCACCCGCAGCCAGCACCTGCCAGGGGCGGGGCGTCATCGGAACATGCCTCACACCGGGTGAGACCACGCCCCCATGGATCAGACCCCACCCCCACTGGCAAAGCTCCTCCCCCAGAGCCCCCATCCACACCTGGTGAGTCCCACAGCAGCACCTATGGTCCCACCCTGATTCAAGCCACGCCCCCTGACTCAGGCCACACCCCCAGCCCCTCTATCCATACCATCACTCCCAATGGGGAAGCCCTGCCCCCAGCCCGAGCCACACCCCCTATAATCAGGCCACACCCCCAGCCCTTTCATTCACACCTGGTCACTCCCCATGGGGGAAGCCACACCCCAGCCACACCCCAACCACACCCCAGCCACACCCTGGTCACCAGCCCCACCCTGGCTACATCCTGGCCACACCCCAACCATGCCCCAGCCCCAACCTGGCCACACCTCAGCCACACCCCAGCCATGCCCTTCCCCACCCAGCCCCGCCCAGCCCCGTCCCGCCGCTCACGCCTGGTCGGTGCCGTAGCTGCGGTGGTCCACGGCGGCGGCCACGGCCACCACGACGGCGGGGAAGAAGTACCCCCCCGCGTAGTAGTACTTGCGGCGGGCGGGGTCGCTGTCGAACACCTCGAGCAGCAGCAGGTACAGGTGAACACCCTCCAGGCACAGCCACGAGAACGACGCCAGGAAGAAATAGTGCAGCAGCACGGCGAAGATGGGACAGGCCACCTGCGGGGAGGGGGACGTGTGGGGACAGCGTGGGGACAGCACGGGGACAGGGACTGCCCGAAGATGGGAAAGGGACAGGGACAGGGACAGGGACAGGGACAGGGACAGGGACAGCCCAAAGATGGGACAGGCCACCTGCGGGGATGGGGACACTGTGGGGACAGGGACAGCAGGGACCACTCAAAGATAGGACAAGTCACCTGCAGTGACAGTGGTTGAGAGACAGGGACGGGGACAGGGATGGGGACAGCCAGAAGGATGCTATGGGTGGTCCCTTGGGAGTCCCAGGTGTCACAGGGGTGCCATGGGCTGCCCCACAGGGGTGCTGTGGGGTGCCATGGGACATTCCAGGGGTCTCAGGGCTGTTCTGGGATGTCCCAGGTGTGCCATGGGCAGCCCCAGGTGTGATGTGAGATGTCCCAGGTGTGCCATGGGGTATCTCTCAGGGGTCCCAGGTGTGCCACAGGCTGTCCTTCAGGGGCTCTCTTTATTCATGGGCTGTCCCTTGGGAATCCCAGGTGTGACATGAGCTGTCCCTCAGGGATCCCAGATGTACCACAGGGTGTCCCTCAGGGGTCCCAGGTGTGCCGTGGGCTATCCTTCCAGAGCCCCAGGTGTGCCATGGGTGGTCCCTCAGGGGTCCCAGGTGTGCCACGAGGCGTCCCAAGTGTGCCATGGGTGGTCCCTCAGGGGTCCCAGGTGTGCCATGGGCAGTCCCAGGTGTGATGTGGCATGTCCCAGGTGTACCATGAGGGGTCCCAGGTGTGCCATGGGTGGTCCCTCAGGGGTCCCAGGTGTGCCATGGGCTGTCCCTCCCGAGCCCCAGGTGCGCCCCGGGGTGCCCCAGGTGTGCCAGCCCCACCTGGTACTGTGTCTTGTCGATGCCCACGAGGAAGAGCAGCTCGGCAAGGAAGAGGCTGATGCAGAGGTTCTTGTGGATGGTGGTGCGCTCCGAGGGCAGCCCCCGCAGGCAGCAGAAGGCCGAGATGGACAGGCCCAGGCACAGCAGGGCCACCAGGATCCCCGCCCAGGTGATCACCGACAGCAGCACCTCGTTCAGCCGCCCTGGGAACTGCGGGAAATGGGGGGAAAATGGGAATTCCGGGGGCGATTTGGGGTTATGGGATCCACTCATGGTCATGGGCAGGGACAATGACCACCAGGAAAGTACATGGGCCACCAGGATGGGACCTAGGATGGGACAGGATCCCCGCCCAGGTGATCACCGACAGCAGCACCTTGTTCAGCTGCCCCGGGAACTGCGGGAAACGGGGGGAAAATGGGAATTCCAGTGGGTATTTGGGGTTATGGGATCCAGTCATGGTCATGGGCAGGGACACGGGCCACCAGGAAGGGACACAGGCCACCAGGAAGGGACATGGGCCACCAGGATGGGGCATAGGATGGGACAGGATCCCCGCCCAGGTGATCACCGACAGCAGCACCTCGTTCAGCTGCCCCAGGAACTGCAGGAAACGGGGGTAAAATGGTAATTCCGGCAGGGATTTGGGGTTATGGGATCCAGTCATGGTCATGGGCAGGGACATGGGCCACCAGGAAGGGACATGGGCCACCAGGATGGGACATAGGATGGGACAGGATCCCCGCCCAGGTGATCACCGACAGCAGCACCTCGTTCAGCTGCCCCAGGAACTGTGGGGAACAGGGGGAAAATGGGAATTCTGGGCATTTAGGCAGTGTTTGGGGTCATCTGGATCCATGGGCAGGGACAGGGGCCACCAGGATCCCTGCCCAGGTGAGCACCAACAGCAGCACCTGAATGAAGACTCAGCTGCTCTGGGAACTGGGAAAATGGAATTTTGGGGAGGAATGAGAGATTTGGAGGGGGTTGGGACTGAGCCGAGGTCAAGGGGAGGGACAGAGGCCACCAGGAGGGGGCAGGGGCCAGCAGGACCCTCAGTCAGGTGATCCCAGGTGTGTCGTAGCTCTCTCAGGTGTGCCCAGGTGTGTGTCCAGGTGTACCCAGGTGTGCCCAGGTGTGGCACTCACGCTCTGGCTGCGGCCATCAGCAGGGTGAAGTTGGTCAGGTGGCTGCAGGTGTGTGCCCAGGTGTGTACCCAGCCATGCCCAGGTGTGCCCAGGTGTGTATCCATGCCTAGGTGTGCTCCAGGTGTACCCAGCCATGCCCAGGTGTGCCGCTCTGGCTGCGGGCCATCAGCAAGGTGAAGTTGGTCAGGTGGCTGCAGGTGTGTGGGTGTGTGCCCAGGTGTGCCCAGGTGTGTACCCAGCCATGCCCAGGTGTGTACCCAGGTGTACCCAGCCATGCCCAGGTGTGCCCAGGTGTGCCCAGGAGTGGCACTCACGCTCTGGCTGCGGGCCATCAGCAGGGCGAAGTTGGTCAGGTGGCTGCAGGTGTGTGTGTTTGTGTGCCCAGGTGTGCTCAGGTGTGTACCCAGGTGTGCCCAGGTGTGCCCAGGGATGGCACTCACGCTCTGGCTGCGGGCCATCAGCAGGGCGAAGTTGTTCAGGTGGCTGCAGGTGTGTGGGTGTGTGCCCAAGTGTGCCCAGGTGTACCCAGGTGTGTACCCAGGTGTACCTAGCCATGCCCAGGTGTGCCCCAGGTGTGCCCAGGTGTACCTAGCCATGCCCAGGGGTGCCCCAGGTGTGCCCAGGGGTGCCCCAGGTGTGCCCAGGGGTGCCCCAGGTGTGCCCAGGGGTGCCCCAGGTGTGCCCAGGGGTGCCCCAGGTGTGCCCAGGGGTGCCCCAGGTGTGCCCAGGGGTGCCCCAGGTGTGCCCAGGGGTGCCCCAGGTGTGCCCAGGGGTGCCCCAGGTGTGCCCAGGGGTGCCCCAGGTGTGCCCAGGGGTGCCCCAGGTGTGCCCAGGGGTGCCCCAGGTGTGCCCAGGGGTGCCCCAGGTGTGCCCAGGGGTGCCCCAGGTGTGCCCAGGGGTGCCCCAGGTGTGCCCAGGGGTGGCACTCATGCTCTGGCTGCAGGCCATCAGCAGGGCGAAGTTGGTCAGGTGGCTGCAGGCGCACGAGCTGTGGGTGCCGTTGGAGCGCAGCAGGCGGCAGCCCTGGCTCGACCAGTGCCCGGCCATGGAGCGCTCCGAGTAGTTCCAGAAGGAGCAGTTGGCCCCAAAGTGGTTCTTGGTCTGTGAAATGGGGGAAAATCAGGGAAAATCGGGGAAAATTGGGGAAAAAGGAGTCCCAAAGAGAGGGGGGCCCCAATCTCGGTAATTCCAGAAGGAGTAGTCGGCCCCAAAGTGGTTCTTGGTCTGGGGAAATGGGGGAAAATCGGGGAAAATCAGGGGAAAATGGGGGTCCCAGAGGGTCCCAAGGACATGGAGAGGGGCCCAATCCCGGTAATTCCAGAAGTTCATCTCACAGTGGTTCTTGGTCTGGGAAATGGGGGAAAACTGGGGAAATGGGGGTCCCAAAGAGAAGGTGGGCCCCAAGCCCAGTAATTCCAGAAGGAGCAGTTGGCCCCAAAGTGGTTCTTGGTCTGGGACAGAGGGAAATGGGGGAAAATGGGGAAATGGGGAGAAAATGGGGAGAAAATGGGGGTCCCAAAAAGAGGGAGAGGGGCCCAATCCCAGTAACTGCAGAAGTTTGGCCTCAAAGTGGTTCTTGGTCTGGGGGTCTGGATGGGGAATGAGGGGTCCTGGGAGGTCTGGGGGCCTCTGGGTGTGGGTTTGGAGGTCTAGGTGGGATTTTGGGAGTCCTGAGTGGTTCCCAGGTGCTGGGTGGGGTTTGGGGTATCCTGGGAAGGGTCTGGGTGGGTTTTTGGGGGTCCCACCTCGAGGTGGGGCAGGGTGAAGACCTCAACGTGGGTGCAGGTGAAGTTCTGGATGTCCCAAAACATCCAGATTTGGGGATCTGGGGTCTCTGGGTGCAGTGTTGAGGGTCCCAGGGAGCTCTGGGGTTCTGGGTGGGTTTTTGGGGGTCTCACCTCCAGGTGGGGCAGGGTGAAGACCACGGGGTCCCGCAGGAAGACCCTGCTGGACTCTTTGTTGATGGAGGCAGCGATGACCTGGGAGTTGACCACGAGCTGGGGGGCGCGGGGCCCCCCGTCCCCCCCGAGGCGCACGGTGGCGTTCTCGGTGGGCAGGAACAGCCCCAGGTTGTTGTACAGGATGAAGACAACCTTCACCACCCCTGGGGAGACAGCAGGTCAGAGACACGCAAAAAACAGCCAGAAACACCACAAAAACACCCCCAAAAACACTGTAAAAACACCCCCCAAAACAGACCAAAGACATCCCAAAGACACCCCAAAACCACCCCAAAAACCACCCCAAAAACACCCAAAAAACACCCCAAAAACACCCAGGCCCCCCTTCACCACCCCTGGGGGAGCAGCAGGTCAGAGACACCCCCTGACCATTCCAGCTGCTCTGAGGGTGCCCCCGTTCCCCCAGGACCCCCCAAACCACCCCAATGTGTCCCTCCCCCATTCCTGCTGCTCTGTTTGGGGGTGCTCTGGGTGCCCCAAAGCCCCCAAGCCCCCCAAGCTCCCAGGAACCCCTCGGACCCCCAGACGTGCCCCCCCTCACCGTTCCTGCTGTTTTGTTTGAGGGTGCTGGCCGAGAGCTGGATGGAGCCGTCACCCCCCAGCTCCTGCGGGAACACGAGCTCCTGGAGGGGCCCCTCGGTGTTGAGCACCGACACCTCCAGCACTGCCAAAAACAGGGAAACAAACATGGACAATATGGAAAAAACGTGGAAAACACGAGCTCCTGGAGGAGGGGCCCCTCGGTGTTGAGCACCGACACCTCCAGCACTGCCAAAAACAGGGGAAAAAACATGGAAAATATGGAAAAACAGAAAAAAAACATGGAAAAAACGCCATGGAAAATACAGAAAAATGTGGGAAACACGAACTCCTGGAGAGGCCCCTCGGTGTTGAGCACCGACACCTCCAGCACTGCCAAAAACGGGGAAAAAAAACATGGAAAATATGGAAAACCAGGGAAAATACGGAAAAAAATATGGAAAATATGGGGAAAAAATGGAAAATATGGAAAAAAACCTATGGAAAATATGGAAAAACCATGGAAAAAAGGAGCTCCTGAAGCAGCCCATTAGTGTTGAGCACCGACACCTCCAGAACTGGGGGAAAACATGGAAAAAATATGGAAAACATGGAAAAGACATGGAAAATATGGGAAAAAAAACCCTACAAAAAATATGGAAAAACCATGGAAAATATGGAAAAGAACATTGAAAATATGGAAAAACATGGAAAAAACATGGGAAATACGCAAAACCAGGAGCTACTGGAATAGCTACTCTGTCTTCAGCACCAACACCTCCAGAACTGCCAGAAACAGGGAAAACCATGGAAAATAAAGAAAAAAAAACTATTGAAAACACGGAAAAACAGAGAAAACACAAGCTCCTGGAGCGGCCCCTCAGTATTGAGCACGACACCTCCAGAACTGGGGGAAAGCAGGGAAAACAATGAAGCAGCCACAGGGCCTGCCAGGCCTCCCTGGAGTAACCAGCCTAAGATAAGAAATGCCAAGTCATGATGACTGGACCTAAGAAGCCCCTCTTCCGCCTTCGGACCCTCGCCATCTCGCTGTAAGACCATGGGTCACTTTCCCTTGACTCTATTGGACTGTTTCCCAAAACGCCTGTATCCTGTGTAAAGCCCTGTTTCTGCCCAGTTCTGCAGAAGAGCTGTCACCGAGACCCTTCGCAGGAGCTGCCAATAAAGGCACCTCTGTGAACCTCACACCGCCTTCTCCGCTCTCTCCCTGTGTCTGCCGAGGCACTTAGCAAGCAAAGAGCTGAATTCACCACAGAGCTGAATTCAAAGAGCTGAAATCGCTAAAGAGCTGAACTCACCAGAGAGATGAAATTGCTAAAGAGCTGAAATCACCAAAGAGCTGAAATCACCAGAGAGCTGAAATCGCTAAAGAGCTGAAATCACCAAAGAGCTGAAATGACCAGAGGGCTGAAATCACCAAAGAGCTGAAATCACCAAAGAGCTGAAATCGCTAAAGAGCTGAAATTGCTAAAGAGCTGAATTCACCAAAGAGCTGAATTCGATAAAGAGCTGAATTCGATAAAGAGCTGAATTCACCAAAGAGCTGAATTCACCAAAGAGATGAAATCATCAAAGGGCTGAAATCACCAAAGAGCTGAAATCGCTAAAGAGCTGAAATTGCTAAAGAGCTGAATTCACCAAAGAGCTGAAATCACCAAAGAGCTGAAATCACCAGAGAGCTGAAATCACCAGAGATGAATTCACCAAAGAGCTGAAATCACCAAAGAGATGAATTCACCAAAGAGATGAATTCGATAAAGAGCTGAATTCACCAAAGAGATGAATTCACCAAAGAGATGAATTCGATAAAGAGCTGAAATTGCTAAAGAGCTGAATTTACCAAAGAACTGAAATCACCACAGAGCTGAAATCACCACAGAGCTGAAATCACCAAAGAGATGAAATCACCAAAGAGCTGATCTCACTTAGGAGCTGAGCTTGCTAAGATTGCCTGTGGCTGGGAGCCTGCCTGAGGGACCCGGACAGGTTGTGCTTAGCTGGACTTTGCTATCCAGACACCCACGGCAGCCAAGGTTGGACAGACCCCTAAAAGCCCAAGCCATAATAAAACAACATGAAAAACCTGGAAAACACATGGGAAGTATGGGAAAAAGCCCATGGAAAATATGGAAAAACACAGGAAACATGAGCTCCTGGAGCGGCCCCTTGGTGTTGAGCACTGACATCTCCAGCACTGCCAAAAACAGGGGGAAAAAAGGGAAGAATATGGAAAAAAACCCATGGAAAATACGGAAAAACAAGGAAAACCACTGAAAATATGAGCTCCTGGAGCAGCCCCTCACTGTTCAGCACCAACACCTCCAGCACTGCAAAAAACAGGGAAAAAACATGGAAAATATGGGGAAAACCATGGAAAATATGGAAAAATATTTAAAAAAACACAGAAAATATGGAAAAAAATGAAATGGAAAAACACAGAAAACACAAGCTTCTGGAGTGGTCCCTCGGTGTTAAACACCAACACATCCAGCACTGCCAAAAACAGGAAAAAACAGGGAAAAAACATGGAAAATATAGAAAACCAGAGAAAACACAACCTTCTGGAGCAGCCCCTCGGTGTTGAGCACTGACACCTCCAGAACAGGGGGGAAAAATGGAAAAAAATATGGAAAATATGGAAAAAACATGGGAAAACATGGAAAAGAGGAGCTCCTGGAGTGGCCTGTCAGTGTTCAGCACTGACACCTCCAAAACTGCCAGGAAACACAGAAAAACATGGAAAACCACAGAAAAGTGCTGGAATAATGCAGGAAAAGCCGTGTGTCACACAGAGCCCGCGGGAACATGCGTGTGTCACCCACGGGAGGCCCTCGATGCTCAGGGAATTGGGGTGGGGGTCCCCAAGTTGGGGTTGGGGGTGGGAGATGATCCAGGGAGGGAACAGGGGTGGGAGAGGCCCCTGGAGACCCCGGGGAGGGATTGGGGGAGAGCCTCAGTGTCCCAGGGATGATTGGGGATTTGGGATTGGGAATTTGGGGTTTGGGAATTGGGATTGGGATTGGGATTGGGGATTTGGGATTGGGATTGGATTGGAATGGGGGGTTTGGGATTGGGAACTTGGGATTTGGAATTGAGGATTGGGGATTGGGATCGGGATTGGGGATTTTGTATTGGGAATCTGGGATTGGGAATTTGGCATATAGGAATTTGGGTTTGGGATTGGAATTGGGGATTGGGAACTGGGATTGGAATTGGGATTGGGAATTTGGGATTTGGAAATTTGGGTTTGGGATTGGGGATTTGGGATTGGGAACTGGGATTGATTGGGATTGGGATATTGGGACATTAGGGTCTCTTACAGACCCTGGGCACTGCAAGGAGGGACAGGGCGGGCAGCAGGAGCCTGTGGGGACCCCAGCAAGGGGTTCGGGGTTCCGAGGGGCCGCAGGGGTTTGGGTGGGGGTCCCGGGGTCCCCGTGGGGCTGACCCAGGTTCTGTCGGGCGGCCAGGAAGCGCGCGGGCTCCTTGACGTTGTCGGCGAGCAGGAAGGCGCCCTCCTCGAGCACGTCCAGCAGCATGGTGGCCGTGTGTGCCTGCTCCGAGCCGTTCATGTCCCGCCACGACTCCAGCGCCTCCGGACGCAGCAGGTTGTCCACGGCCTCCACCACGGCCTGCGGGACGGGAGGGGTGGGCGGGGCTGGGACACACCCAAGGGACACGCCCAAGGGACACGCCCAGGGGCACACCCAACCCCCAC
>JAGGNK010010415.1:0-29406 GCA_017590115.1 Montifringilla adamsi
AAATTGGGAGGAATTGGGAAAAAATTGGGAGAAAATTGGGAGAAAAACGGTTAAAATGGAGAGAAATGGGGAGAAATTTGCTGCTCTGAAGGGTCTGGGAGATGCCTGGGCCAGGGCCAGGGGCTGCAGCTGGGGCTGGGAAAAATGGGGGAAAAAACGGGGAAATTGGTTAAATTTGGGGGAAAAACGGAAAATTTGGGAAAAAATTGGGTGAAATTGGGAAAAATTGGGAGGAATGGGGGAGAAATGGGGAAAAATTGGGAGGAAAATGGAAAAAATTGAGGGAAGATAGGGAGAAAAATGGGAAAAATTGGGAAAAATTGGGAAAAATATGGAGAAATTGGGAGAAATCCAGAAGGAAAATGGGAGAAAAATGGGAGGAATTGGGAAAAATAGGAAGAAAATTGGGAGAAAAAGGGGAAAATTGGAAAAAAATGGGGGGAAAGTGGCAGAAATTGGGAAAAAGTGGGGAAAAATTTGGGAGAGTTGGGAAAAACCAGGAGAAATTTGGAGAAAATGTGGGAGAAATTGGCAGAAAATGGGAAAAATTGGGGGAAAAATGGGAGAATTGGGAAAAATTTGGAGAAAATTGGGGAAAATGGGAGTTAAAATTGGGAGAAATTGGGGGAAAATTGTTAAAAAGTGGAAGAAAATGGGAAAAAATGGGAAAAAACAAGAGAAATTTGAGAAAATTTGAGAGAAATTAGGAAAAATTTGGGAAAAATTGGAAGAAATTTGGAGAAAATTGGGAAAAATGGGAGAAAAAACAGTGAAGATTGGGAGAAATTGGGAGAAAATTGGGAGGAATTTGGAGAAATTGGGAAAAAAATCGGGAGAATTTGGGAGAATTTGGAAGGAAATGGGGAAAAATCAGGAAAAATTGGGGAAAAATCAGGAAAAATTGGGAAAAATTGGGAGAAATCCAGGAAGAAAATGGGGGGAAATTGGGGAAAATTTGGGAAAAAAGAGAGAAATTCAGGATTTTGGGGAAAGCCAAATTTCCCTTCTCAGAATTCCCAAAAATTTCACTCCCAGAATTCCCAAAGTCCCAAAAAATCCGATGCCAAATTCCCAAAAATCCAATTCCAGTTTCAAAATTCCACTCCCGGGTTCCCCAGATTTGGAGAATTTTGGGAGTGGGAATTTGGGGAATTCTGGGAATGGGAATTTGGGAATTTGGGATTGGAATTTTGGGGGTTTTGGGATTGGGATTTTGGGAATGTGGGAGTTGAATTTTGGGAATTCTGGGAGAAGATTTTGGGAATTTCAGGGTTGGATTTGGGGAATTCTGGGAATGGAAATTCAGGATTTTGGGGAAAGCCAAATTTCCCTTCTCAGAATTCCCAAAAATTTCACTCCCAGAATTCCCAAAGTCCCAAAAAATCCGATGCCAAATTCCCAAAAATCCAATTCCAGTTTCAAAATTCCACTCCCGGGTTCCCCAGATTTGGAGAATTTTGGGAGTGGGAATTTGGGGAATTCTGGGAATGGGAATTTGGGAATTTGGGATTGGAATTTTGGGGGTTTTGGGATTAGAATTTCGGGAATTTCAGGGTTGGATTTGGGGAATTCTGGGAGAGGAATTTGGGGAATTTTGGGAATTCCGGGATTGGAATTTTGGGATTGGATTTTGGGGAATTCTGGGAGAGGAATTTTGGGGAATCTGGGATGGGATTTGGGTTTCCCAAAATTCCAAAATCCCAAAATTCCACTCCCAGATCCCCAAAATCCAATCCCACTTCCCAAAATCCTCTCCCAACATTGCGAGGGATTTTGGGAATCTGGGATTGGAATTTTGGGGAATTCTGGGAGAGGAATTTGGGGAATTTGGGGTTGGAATTTTGGGAATCTGGGAATGGAATTCTGGGAATTCCTGGAGTGGAACTGGGATCGGATTTTGGGAATTCAGGAGTTGGATTTGGGAATTTTGGGGTTTGAGTTTTGGGAATCTGGGATTGGAATTTTGGGAATTCTGGGAATGGAAATTTGGGGGATCTGGGATTGGATTTTGGGAATTTCGAGGCTGGAATTTGGGAATCTGAGATAGGAATTTTGGGAAATTTGGGGTTGGATTTTGGGAATCTGGGACTGGATTTTTGGGAATTCTGGGAATGGATTTGGGGAATTTGGGAGTGGAAATTTGGGGAATCGTGGAAGTTGATTTGGAGAATCTGGGACTGGATTTTGGGACTCTACTAATGGAATTTTGGGAATCTGGGACAGGAATATGAGAGTTCTGGGATTGGATTTGGGGAATCTGGGAATGGAAATTTGGAATCCCAAAATTCCAGATTCCCAAAAATTCCCAAAATTCCCATTTTCCCTCACCTCCAGGGCCTGGGGAAAGCGCTGCAGCTCAGGGCCAGGCGCTCCCGATTTTCCCATTTCCCTCCTTCCCAAACCCCTCCCCACCATTCCCACCATTCTCAGCATTCCCGGAATTCCCGGAATTCCCAGAATTCCCGTTTTCCCTCACCTCCAGGGTCTGGGGGAAGCGCTGCAGCTCAGGGCCAGGCGCTCCAGATTTTCCCATTTTCCTGATTTCCCTCTTTCCTAATCCCCTCCCCACCATTCCCAGCATCCCCAGAATTCCCAAAATTCCCATTTTCCCTCACCTCCAAGGCCTGGGGGAAGCGCTGCAGCTCAGGGCCAGGCGCTCCCGATTTTCCCATTTCCCTCCTTCCCAAACCCCTCCAAACCCCTCCCCACCATTCCCACCATTCCCAGCATTCCCGGAATTCCCGGAATTCCGGTTTTCCCTCACCTCCAGGGCCTGTGGGAAGCGCTGCAGCTCGGCCAGGCGCTCGCCCACCTTGCGGTGAGCCACGGCGCAGCCCAGCGCGTCGCCGGCGCCCTGCAGGAGGCTCAGCTCCTCCCGGTGCTGCTCCAGCGCCTCCGGGAACCGCCCTGGAACCGGAACGCCGTGGGGCGGAGTGAGCCCGAATCCCGGCCCTGAGCCCAGAAATCCAAACCCCGAGCCCAAATCCCAGCTCTGATCCCAGAAATCCAAACCCTGAGCCCAAATCCCGGCCCCGAGGGAAGGAAATGGGGAAAAATCAGGAAAAATTGGGGAAAAATCAGGAAAAATTGGGAAAAATTGGGAGAAATCCAGGAAGAAAATGGGGGAAAATTGGGGAAAATTTGGGAAAAAAGAGAGAAATTCAGGATTTTGGGGAAAGCCAAATTTCCCTTCTCAGAATTCCCAAAAATTTCACTCCCAGAATTCCCAAAGTCCCAAAAAATCCGATGCCAAATTCCCAAAAATCCAATTCCAGTTTCAAAATTCCACTCCCGGGTTCCCCAGATTTGGAGAATTTTGGGAGTGGGAATTTGGGGAATTCTGGGAATGGGAATTTGGGAATTTGGGATTGGAATTTTGGGGGTTTTGGGATTGGGATTTTGGGAATGTGGGAGTTGAATTTTGGGAATTCTGGGAGAAGATTTTGGGAATTTCAGGGTTGGATTTGGGGAATTCTGGGAATGGAATTTTGGGAATTCTGGGAGTAGATTTTGGGAATTTCAGGGTTGGATTTTGGGGATTTTGGGATTAGAATTTCGGGAATTTCAGGGTTGGATTTGGGGAATTTTGGGAATTCCGGGATTGGAATTTTGGGATTGGATTTTGGGGAATTCTGGGAGAGGAATTTTGGGGAATCTGGGATGGGATTTGGGTTTCCCAAAATTCCAAAATCCCAAAATTCCACTCCCAGATCCCCAAAATCCAATCCCACTTCCCAAAATCCTCTCCCAACATTGCGAGGGATTTTGGGAATCTGGGATTGGAATTTTGGGGAATTCTGGGAGAGGAATTTGGGGAATTTGGGGTTGGAATTTTGGGAATCTGGGAATGGAATTCTGGGAATTCCTGGCTCCCGACTGGGATCGGATTTTGGGAATTCAGGAGTTGGATTTGGGAATTTTGGGGTTTGAGTTTTGGGAATCGGATTGGAATTTTGGGAATTCTGGGAATGGAAATTTGGGGGATCTGGGATTGGATTTTGGGAATTTCGAGGCTGGAATTTGGGAATCTGAGATAGGAATTTTGGGAAATTTGGGGTTGGATTTTGGGAATCTGGGACTGGATTTTTGGGAATTCTGGGAATGGATTTGGGGAATTTGGGAGTGGAAATTTGGGGAATCGTGGAAGTTGATTTGGAGAATCTGGGACTGGATTTTGGGACTCTACTAATGGAATTTTGGGAATCTGGGACAGGAATATGAGAGTTCTGGGATTGGATTTGGGGAATCTGGGAATGGAAATTTGGAATCCCAAAATTCCAGATTCCCAAAAATTCCCAAAATTCCCGTTTTCCCTCACCTCCAAGGCCTGGGGGAAGCGCTGCAGCTCGGCCACGCGCTCCCGATTTTCCCATTTCCCTCCTTCCCAAACCCCTCCCCACCATTCCCACCATTCTCAGCATTCCCGGAATTCCCGGAATTCCCAGAATTCCCGTTTTCCCTCACCTCCAGGGTCTGGGGGAAGCGCTGCAGCTCAGGGCCAGGCGCTCCAGATTTTCCCATTTTCCTGATTTCCCTCTTTCCTAATCCCCTCCCCACCATTCCCAGCATCCCCAGAATTCCCAAAATTCCCATTTTCCCTCACCTCCAAGGCCTGGGGGAAGCGCTGCAGCTCGGCCAGGCGCTCCCGATTTTCCCATTTCCCTCCTTCCCAAACCCCTCCCCACCATTCCCACCATTCTCAGCATTCCCGGAATTCCCGGAATTCCCAGAATTCCCGTTTTCCCTCACCTCCAGGGTCTGGGGGAAGCGCTGCAGCTCAGGGCCAGGCGCTCCCGATTTTCCCATTTCCCTCCTTCCCAAACCCCTCCCCACCATTCCCACCATTCCCAGCATTCCCGGAATTCCCGGAATTCCGGTTTTCCCTCACCTCCAGGGCCTGTGGGAAGCGCTGCAGCTCGGCCAGGCGCTCGCCCACCTTGCGGTGAGCCACGGCGCAGCCCAGCGCGTCGCCGGCGCCCTGCAGGAGGCTCAGCTCCTCCCGGTGCTGCTCCAGCGCCTCCGGGAACCGCCCTGGAGCGGGAACGCCGCGGGGCGGAGTGAGCCCGAATCCCGGCCCTGAGCCCAGAAATCCAAACCCCGAGCCCAAATCCCGGCCCCGAGCCCAAACCCCGGCTCTGATCCCAAATCCCGGCCCCGAGCCCAAATCCCAACCCTGAGCCCAAATCCCAGCCCTGAGCCCAAATCCTGGCTCTGATCCCAGAAATCCAAACCCTGAGCCCAAACCCCGGCCCCGAGCCCAAATCCCAACCCTGATCCCAAATCCCGGCCCCGAGCCCAAATCCCAACCCTGAGCCCAAATCCCAGCCCTGAGCCCAAATCCTGGCTCTGATCCCAGAAATCCAAACCCTGAGCCCAAATCCCGGCCCTGAGCCCAAATCCCCCGAGACCAAATCCCAGCCCTGATCCCAAAATCCCAGCCCTGATTGACAGAATCCCAATCCTGGATTCCAAAATCCAATCTCAGATTCTCAGACCCATTCCCAGTTTTCCCACCCATTCCCACTTTGGAATTCCCAGTTCTTCCCAGAATTCCCTCTCACTGTGAGCAGCCAGGATCTCTCCAGCCCCATTCCCAGTTCCATTCCCAGTTTCCCAGCCCCATTCCCAGATTTCCCAGTACAGAATTCCCAGTTTTTCCTGGAATTCCCATCATGGGAATTCCACCATGAGCAGCCAGGATCTCTCCACCCCCATTCCCAGTTCCATTCCCAGTTTCCCATTCCCATTTCCAGTTTCCTATTCCCAGTTTCCCATTCCCATCCCCAGTTTCCCAGCCCCATTCCCAGTTTCCCAGCGCTGAATTCCCAGTTTTTCCTGGAACTCCCATCATGGGAATTCCACCATGGGCCACCACGATCTCTCCAGCCCCATTCCCAGTTCTCCATTCCCAGTTTCCCGTTCCCAGACAATTCCCAGTTCCCCGTTTGAATTCCCAATTTCCCACCCCCATTCCCAGTTTCCCAGTGCAGAATTCCCAGTTTTTCCCGGAATTCTCACCGTGAGCAGCCAGGATCTCTCCAGCCCCATTCCCAATTCCCCATTCCCAGTTTCCCATTCCCACTTTCCCAGTTCAGAATTCCTAGTTTCCCATTCCCATTCCCAGTTTCCTGGTGCACAATTCCCAGTTTTTCCTGGAATTCCCTCTCACCATGAGCAGCCAGGATCTCTCCAGCCCCATTCCCAGTTCCAGTTTCCTATTCCCAATTTTCCATTCCCATTCCCATTTCCCAGCCCCATTCCCAGTTTTCCCAGTAGAGAATTCCCAGTTTTTCCCAGAATTCCCACCATGAGCAGCCAGGATCTCTCCAGCCCCATTCCCAATTCTCCATTCCCAGTTTCCCAGTCCCAGTTTTCCAGTCCCAGTTACAGTTTCCTATTCCAAATTTCCCATCCCCATTCCCAGTTTCCCAGTACAGAATTCCCAGTTTTTCCTGGAATTCCCATCATGGGAATCCCACCATGGGCCACCACGATCTCTCCAGCCCCATTCCCAATTCCCCATTCCCAGTTCCCCATTCCCAGTTTCCCATTCCCAGTTCCAGTTTCCTATTCCCAATTTCCCATTCCCAATTTCCCAGCCCCATTCCCAGTTTTCCCAGTAGAGAATTCCCAGTTTTTCCCAGAATTCTCACCGTGAGCAGCCAGGATCTCTCCCAGGCGGTTGCAGGCGGCCGCTTCCTCGGCGGCATTCCCGACCCGCCGCGATTTCTCCTTGGATTTCTGCAGCTCTGCCACCCAGAATTCCCAAAAAAAAATTAAATTTGGGAACGGTTTGGGGCCATTCCCAGTTTCCCATTCCCAGTTCCAGTTTCCTATTCCCAATTTCCCATTCCCAATTTCCCAGCCCCATTCCCAGTTTTCCCAGTAGAGAATTCCCAGTTTTTCCCAGAATTCCCACCATGAGCAGCCAGGATCTCTCCACCCCCATTCCCAGTTCCCCATTCCCAGTTTCCCATTCCCAGTTCCAGTTTCCTATTCCCAATTTCCCATTCCCAATTTCCCAGCCCCATTCCCAGTTTTCCCAGTAGAGAATTCCCAGTTTTTCCCAGAATTCCCACCATGAGCAGCCAGGATCTCTCCACCCCCATTCCCAGTTCCCCATTCCCAGTTTCCCATTCCCAGTTCCAGTTTCCTATTCCCAATTTCCCATTCCCAATTTCCCAGCCCCATTCCCAGTTTTCCCAGTAGAGAATTCCCAGTTTTTCCCAGAATTCCCACCATGAGCAGCCAGGATCTCTCCACCCCCATTCCCAGTTCCCCATTCCCAGTTTCCCATTCCCAGTTCCAGTTTCCTATTCCCAATTTCCCATTCCCAATTTCCCAGCCCCATTCCCAGTTTTCCCAGTAGAGAATTCCCAGTTTTTCCCAGAATTCCCACCATGAGCAGCCAGGATCTCTCCACCCCCATTCCCAGTTCCCCATTCCCAGTTTCCCATTCCCAGTTCCAGTTTCCTATTCCCAATTTCCCATTCCCAATTTCCCAGCCCCATTCCCAGTTTTCCCAGTAGAGAATTCCCAGTTTTTCCCAGAATTCCCACCATGAGCAGCCAGGATCTCTCCACCCCCATTCCCAGTTCCCCATTCCCAGTTTTCCAGTCCCATTCCCAGTTTCCTATTCCCAATTTCCCATTCCCAGTTTCCCACCCCCATTCCCAGTTTTCCCGGTGCAGAATTCCCAGTTTTTCCCGGAATTCCCACCGTGAGCAGCCAGGATCTCTCCCAGGCGGTTGCAGGCGGCCGCTTCCTCGGCGGCATTCCCGACCCGCCGCGATTTCTCCTTGGATTTCTGCAGCTCTGCCACCCAGAATTCCCTGGGATTGGTTTTTCCTGGAGTGGATTTTTGGGATGAGGGATTTGTGGAGGCTTTGGGGAATTTTCGGGGGGGATTTAGGGAATTGTCACAAAAAATCCAGAGAGTTCCTACAAAAATCCAGGGAATTTTCAAAGAAAATCCAGAAAATTTTCCAAAAATCCAAGGAATTCCACCACTTTTTTTTTTTTTAAATCCCAAAACAATAAAATTTTTAAAAAATCTAGGAAATTCCCAAAAGGATCCAGGGAATTCCCATAAAAAATCCAAGAAATTCCCAAAAATCCAGGAAATTCCAAAGAAAATCCAGAAAATTCCCACAAAAATCCAGGGAATCACCACAAAAATCCAGGGAATTCCTACAAAAATCCAGAAAATTCCTCAAAAATGTCCTAAAAAATCCCTTTTAAAATCCAGGGAATTCCCCAAAAGGATCCAAGGAATTCCTGAAAGGATCCAGGGAATTGCCACAAAAATCCAAGGAACTTCTAAAAAAATTAAAGAAAATTCCATTAAAATCCAGGGAATTCCCAAAAGGATCCAGGGAATTCCCACAAAAATCTGGGTAATTCCCAAAAAAATCCAGGGAATTCCCACAAAAATCCAAGGAATTCCCAAAAGGATCTAAGAAATTAAAAAAAACAAATCCAGGGAATTAAAGAAAATCCAGAAATTGCCACCAAAATCCAGGAAATTTAAAAAAAAAATCCAGAAAGTTTCCCCCAAAAAATCCAATAAATTACCTCAAAAATCCAGGGAATTTAAAAAAAAAAATCCAGGAAATTTTCAAAGGATCCAGAAAAAATTGTGAGGGGATTTGAGCTCCTGTGAGGGGTCTGAGGGATTGAAAAACCCCAAAATAAAAATATAAAAAATTGTGAGGGGAATTTGAGTTCCTGTGAGGGGTTTGAAGGGTTGAAAAGCCCCGGAGTAAAAATTTAACCCCCGTGAGAGGATTTGGAGCTCCTGTGAGGAGTTTGAGGGACTGAAAAGACCCGAAATAAAACCTGAAACACTCGTGAGGGGAACTGAGCTCCTGTCAGGGGTTTGAGGGACTGAAAAGCCCAAAAGTAAAAGTTTTAAACAATCGTGAGGGGAATGGAGCTCCTGTGAGGGGTTTGAGAGATTGAAAAGCTCCGAGATGAAGATTTCAATAATCGGGAGGGAAATTAAAGCCCCTGTGAGGGGTTTGAGGGATTGAAAAGCTCCGAGATGAAGATTTCAATAATCGGGAGGGAAATTAAAGCCCCTGTGAGGGGTTTGAGGGATTGAAAAGCTCCGAGGTGAAGATCTGAACCCCCGTGACTGAACTGGAACTCCTGTGAGGGATTTAAGGGATTGACAAGCCCCAAAGTGAAGATTTAAACAATCGTGAGGGCAATTCCAGCCCCTGTGAGGGGTTTGTGGGATTGAAAAGCTCCGAGGTGAAGATTTAACCCCCGTGAGGGGAACTGGAGCTCACGGCGGCCTGAGAGAGGGAAATCCTGAGGGGACCGCGGGGCCGCCTGAGCAGGCTCCGGCTCGGGAGGGACTCCTGGAGCCCTGAGGGTGCCCGTGCCCCCTTCCAGCCCTCCTTCCAGCCCTTCCAGCGCCGTTTAAACCGCGTTCAGCGCCATTAAAGCCTCGACTCACGGCGGATCTCCCGCGCCGCCTCAGCGCTCAGCTCGCCCGCCATTCCCGCCGCTCGCCGAGACCACGCCTCCCCCGCGTTCTGATTGGCTGAGCGCCGCCGTTCTGACCAATCAACGCCCGGCCAAGAGGGAAAGGACGCTTCTATTGGTCAGTAGGGGCAAAGTCCCTCCCCTTTGGTGGGGCGGGAAAAGGCGCTTCCGCCCGGCGCTCAGCGGCGGCTTGGGGAGGGGTGGCGCCCCCTGGTGGCTCCCAGTAACTCCCAGTTCACTCCCAGTAACTCCCAGTTCGCCCCCAGTTCACTCCCAGTCACTCCCAGTTCACTCCCAGTAACTCCCAGTTCACTCCCAGTAACTCCCAGTCACTCCCAGTTCACTCCCAGTTCGCTCCCAGTAACTCCCAGTAACTCCCAGTTCGCTCCCAGTAACTCCCAGTTCACCCCCAGTTCACTCCCAGTAACCCCAGTAACTCCCAGTCACTCCCAGTTCGCTCCCAGTCACTCCCAGTAACTCCCAGTTCGCTCCCAGTAACTCCCAGTCACTCCCAGTTCACTCCCAGTAACTCCCAGTCACTCCCAGTAACTCCCAGTTCGCTCCCAGTAACTCCCAGTTCACTCCCAGCTCACTCCCAGTAGCCCCCAGTGTTCGCAGTATCCCCATCCCAGCTCACTCCCAGTAAGTCCCAGTAAATCCCAGTTTGCTCCCAGTGACTCCCAGTGACTCCCAGTTCACTCCCAGTATCCCCAGTATCCCCATCCCAGTACTCCCAGTAACTCCCAGTTCACTCCCAGTATATCCCAGTGCATTCCCAGTCAATCCCAGTTCACTCCCAGTCAATCCCAGTTACCCCATCCCAGTGCTCCCAGTATCCCCAGTATCCCCATCCCAGCGACTCCCAGTAGCTCCCAGTATATCCCAGTGCAATCCCAGTAGCTCCCAGTCACTCCCAGTTCACTCCCAGTAACTGCCAGTGTCCCCATCCCAGTAACTCCCAGTATTCCCAGTTCACTCCCAGTATCCCCAGTACCCCCACCCCATAACTCCCAGTTCCTCCCAGTATATCCCAGTTCACTTCCAGTGCTCCCAGTAACTCCATGCCAGTAACTCCCAGTTCCTCCCAGTAGCTCCCAGTTCACTCCCAGTGCTCCCAGTAACTCCCAGTAAATCCCAGTTCAATTCCAGTAACTCCCAGTAATTCCCAGTAGCTCCCAGTTCACTCCCGGTAACTCCCAGTATCCCCAGTATCCCCCTCCGAGTAACTCCCAGTTCACTCCCAGTAAGCCCCAGTTCATTTCCAATTCACTCCCAGTATTCCCAGTATCCCCATTCCAGTATTCCCAGTAACTCCCAGCATCCCCATCCCAGTAACTCCCAGTTCATTCCCAGTTCACTCCCAGTCGATTCCCAGTACCTCCCAGTTCATTCCCCAGTTAATCCCAGTTTGCTCCCACTTCACTCCCAGTAACTCCCAGTATCCCCATCCCAGTAACTCCCAGTGCTCCCAGTAACCCCCAGTTCACTCCCAGTATTCCCAGTATCCCCCTCCCAATGAATCCCAGTCTGCTCCCAGTAACTCCCAGTGCTCCCAGTATCCCCAGTGTGCCCTCCCAGTATCCCCAGTGTGCCCTCCCAGTATCCCCAGTGTGCCCTCCCAGTATCCCCATCCAAATGCTCCCAATAACTCCCAGTTCGCTCCCAGTTCGCTCCCAGTAACTCGCACTAAATCCCAGTTCACTCCCAGTAAGCCCCAGTTTGCTCCCAGTTCATTCCCAGTATCCCAGCATCCCCATCCCAGTAACTCCCAGTTCCCTCCCAGTAGCTCCCAGTAACCCCCAGTGCTCCCAGTATCCCCATCCCAGTAGCTCCCAGTCACTCCCAGTAAGCCCCAGTTCACTCCCAGTCACTCCCAGTATCCCCCAGTTCATCCCAGTTTGCTCCCGGTTCATCCCAGTTCACTTGCAATGGCTCCCAGTAACTCCCAGTTCATTCCCAGAAACTCCCAGTTTGCTCCCAGCATCCCCATCCCAGTAACTCCCAGTAACTCCCAGTTCATTCCCAGTCACTCCCAGGGTCCCCGTCCCAGAGCTCCCAGTGCTCCCAGTATCTCCAGTATCCCCATCCCAGCAATTCCCAGTTCCCTTCCAGTAGCTCCCAGTCAATCCCAGTTCACTCCCAGTACTCCCAGTGACCCCCTCCCAGTTCACTCCCAGTGTCTCCCAGTATCCCATCCCAGTGTCTCCCAGTATCCCCAGTAATGCCATCGCAGGAACTCCCAGTAACTCCCAGTTCACTCCCAGTAACTCCCAGTATCCCCAGTATCCCCATCCCAGTATCTCCCAGTTCACTCCCAGTAACTCCCAGTATCCCCAGTATCCCCATCCCAGTATATCCCAGTTCACTCCCAGTAACTCCCAGTATCCCCAGTATCCCCATCCCAGTATATCCCAGTTCATTCCCAGTCACTCCCAGTTACTCCATCCCAGTAACTTCCAGTGACTCCCAGTTCACCCCAGTTTGCTCCGTGTCTCCCAGTTCATTGCCAGTAACTCCCAGTATTCCCAGTTCATTCCCAGTAACTCCCAGTTCATTCCCAGTTCATTCCCAGTAGCTCCCAGCGTCTCCCAGTTCAGTCCCAGTAAATCCCAGTCACTCCCAGTATTCCCATCCCAGTAACTCCCAGTTCATTCCCAGTTCGTCCCAGTAGCTCCCAGTGTCTCCCAGTTCACTTCCAGTAAACCCCAGTAACTCCCAGTATTCCAAATTTGCTCCCAGTAACTCCCAGTTCACTCCCAGTTCACTCCCAGTAACTCCCAGTAAATCCCAGTTGGCTCCCAGTAGCTCCCAGTTCACTCCCAGTTTGCTCCCAGTAACTCCCAGTGCTCCCAGTAACCCCCAGTTCAGTCCCAGTTCAGTCCCAGTAACTCCCAGTATCCCCCTCCCAGTAACTCCCAGTTACCCCATCCCAGTAATTCCCAGTGACTCCCAGTATTCCCAGTATTCCCAGTTCACTCCCAGTAACTCCCAGTATCCCCAGTATCCCCCTCCCAGTATTCCCAGTAACTCCTAGTTCACTCCCAGTAGCTCCCAGTAATTCCCAGTTTGCTCCCAGTATCCCCATCCCAGTAACCCCCAGTGACTCCCAGTTCATTCCCAGTCTGCTCCCAGTAACTCCCAGTATCCCCATCCCAGTAACCCCCAGTAACTCCCAGTTCATTCCCAGTAACTCCCAGTTACCCCACCCCAGTAACTCCCAGTGACTCCCAGTTCATTCCCAGTCTGCTCCCAGTAACTCCCAGTATCCCCATCCCAGTAAATCCCAGTTCACTCGCAGTGACTCCCAGCGACTGCCAGTTCACCCCAGTTCGCTCCCAGTAACTCCCAGTTCGCTCCCAGTAACTCCCAGTAACTCCCAGTATCCCCATCCCAGTAACTCCCAGTATTCCAAATTCGCTCCCAGTTCATCCCAGTTCACTCCCAGTTCGTCCCAGTATCCCCATCCCAGTAACTCCCAGTAAATCCCAGTAACTCCCAGTATTCCAAATTCGCTCCCAGTAACTCCCAGTATCCCGCTCCCAGTTCGCTCCCAGTGTTCCCAGTAACTCCCAGTTCATTCCCAGTCTGCTCCCAGTAACTCCCAGTATCCCCATTCCAGTAAATCCCAGTTCATCCCAGTTCGCTCCCAGTAACTCCCATTTCGCTTCCAGTTTGCTCCCAGTAAATCCCAGCTCGCTCCCAGTTTGCTCCCCGTAAATCCCAGTTCATCCCAGTTCGATCCCAGTCCATCCCAGTCCCTCCCAGTCCCTCCCAGTCCCATCCCAGTCCATCCCAGTCCCTCCCAGTCCATCCCAGTCCCATCCCAGTCCCTCCCAGTCTCTCCCAGTCCATCCCAGTCCCTCCCAGTCCCTCCCAGTCTCTCCCAGTCTCCCTCTGACCCAAACCCATCACAATTTGGGTTCAAACCCCTCAAATCTTTCCCATTTTGGTTACAAAAAACCCCAAAATCTCCAATTTTCAGTTTAAAAAATGCAAATTTTGGTTCCAAACCCCAAAACATCAAATTTTGGGTTAAAACCCCCTCATTTTGGTCAAAAAAAAAATTGTAAATTTTGGGTTTAAACCATCCAATTTTGGTTAAAAAATTTAAAATCACTCAAATTTTGAGTTGAAACCCTCTGATTTTTATTTTAAAATTTTAAAATTTTGGGTTAAAACCATCAAATTTTGGTTTCAGATCCATAAAAATCTTTGAATTTGGTTTAAAAAATTAAAATCCCTCAAATTTTGAGGTCAACCCCCCCCGATTTTGTTTTAAAAATATAAATTTTGAGTTAAAAACATCCAATTTTGGTTAACCCCCCCCTCAAATCTTTAAATTTGGTTAAAAAAATTAAAATCCCTCAGTTTTTGAGGTAAAAAACCTGATTTTGGTGTAAAAAATGGTAAATTTTGGGTTAAACCTCTCCAATTTTGGTTTAAAATACATCAAAAATCTTCCAACTTTGGTTAAAAACCAGCAACAAATTCAAATTTTGGGTTGAAATTGTCAAATTTGGGGGAAAAAAAACCCCAACAAAATAAAATTTTTCCCTAAAAAGTCAAATTTTAATGAACAAACTCAAATTTGGGGTTAAAAAAACCCCTAATTTTGGTTTTAAAACCGAAACACTGAAATTTAACATCAAAAATCCCAAAAAAATTTCAAATTTTGGGTTTAAAACATCCAAGAATCCAATTTTTTGGGGTTGAAAACATCAAATTTTGGTTCAAAATACCACAAATTCCTCAAATTTTGGTTCAAACCACCCAAATTCCCCCAAATCTTGGTCAAAACCACACAAGAAATTAAAATTTTGGTCAAAACAACCCCAAAATCCTCAAATTTTGGTTAAAAATTTACCCAAGAAAATAAAATTTTGGTCAAAACAACCCCAAAATCCTCAAATTTTGGTTAAAAATTTACCCAAGAAAATAAAATTTTGGTCAAAACAACCCCAAAATCCTCAAATTTTGGTTAAAAATTTACCCAAGAAAATAAAATTTTGGTCAAAACAACCCCAAAATCCTCAAATTTTGGGCAAAACCACACCAAGATCCTCAAATTTTGGGCAAAACCACCAAATTTTGGTGAAAACCACCCCAAGAACGTCAAATTTTGGACAAAATCAGCCCAAATCCAACTGATTTTCATCCCAACCACCCAAAAATACTCAAAATTTTGGTCAAAATGTTCAAATTTTTGGTCATCACCCACAAGTTTTGGCCAATCGCAAAAAATTTGGGTCAAAATCAGCAAATTTGGGTCAAAATTACCTCAAAAAAACCTCAATTTTTCCTCAAAACCACCCCAAGAACTTCAAATTTTGGCCAAAACCTTCTCAGAACCTTCAAATTTCGGTCAAAACCACTCCAAGAATTTGAAATTTTTGGTTAAAACCCCTCAAATTTCCATTAAAACAACCCAAAATATTCAAATTTGGACCTAAACCACCCCAAATCCTCAAATCCGGGTCAAAATCAGCAAATTTGGGTCAAAACCACCCCAAAACCCAGAAATCTTTACCAAAACCACCTCAAGCAACCCCAGGAATTTGAAATTTTGGTCAAAACCTCCTCAAATCCCTCAAAATTTGGCCAAATGCAGCAAATTTGGGTCAAAATCAGCAAATTTTGGTCCAATTCACCCCAAGAACGTCAAATTTTCATCAAAACCAACCCAAACCTCGCAAATTTCCATCAAAACCACCCCAAACCTTCAAAGTTCCATCAAAACCATCCCAAGAATTCCAGAATTTCATCAAAACCACCCCAAAACTTCTAATTTTGGTCCACACCACCCCAAGAACCCCAAATTTTCACCAAAACCACCCCAAACCTCTCCAATTTTGGGTCAAACCCCTCCAATTTCCATCAAAACCACTCCAAATCCTCAATTTTGGACCTAAACGACCCCAATTCCTCAAATTTTAGTCAAACCCGGCAAATTTGGGTCAAAACCAGCAAATTGGGTCAAAATCACCCCAAGAACCTCAAATTTTCATCAAAACCAACTCAAAACCCACAAATGTTCACCAAAACCATCCCAAGAACTCCAGAATTTCATCTAAACCACCCCAAAACTTCCAATTCTGCTCCAAGAACCTCAAATGTTCACCAAAACCACCCCGGGAATTTGAAATTTTGGTCAAAACCTCCCCAAAACCCCCAAATTTTGGCCAAAGCAGGAAAATTCTTGTCAAAACCACCCCAAGAATCTCCAATTTTCACCAAATCCAACCTTAAACTCTCTAATTTTGGTCAAAACCGCCCCAAACCTTCAAAGTTCCATCAAAACCACCCCAAGAACCCCAGAATTTCATCAAAACCACCCCAAAACTTCTAATTTTGGTCCACACCACCCCAAGAACCTCAAATGTTCACCAAAACCACCCCAAACCTCTCCAATTTTGGGTCAAACCCCTCCAATTTCCATCAAAACCACTCCAAATCCTCAATTTTGGACCTAAACGACCCCAATTCCTCAAATTTTAGTCAAACCCGGCAAATTTGGGTCAAAACCAGCAAATTGGGTCAAAATCACCCCAAGAACCTCAAATTTTCATCAAAACCAACTCAAAACCCACAAATGTTCACCAAAACCATCCCAAGAACTCCAGAATTTCATCTAAACCACCCCAAACCTTCCAATTCTGCTCCAAGAACCTCAAATGTTCACCAAAACCACCCCGGGAATTTGAAATTTTGGTCAAAACCTCCCCAAAACCCCCAAATTTTGGCCAAAGCAGGAAAATTCTTGTCAAAACCACCCCAAGAATCTCCAATTTTCACCAAATCCAACCTTAAACTCTCTAATTTTGGTCAAAACCGCCCCAAACCTTCAAAGTTCCATCAAAACCACCCCAAGAACCCCAGAATTTCATCAAAACCACCCCAAAACTTCTAATTTTGGTCCACACCACCCCAAGAACCTCAAATGTTCACCAAAACCACCCCAAATGTTCACCAAAACCACCCCAAACCTCTCCAATTTTGGGTCAAACCCATCGAAACCACCCAACCCTCTCCGATTTAGGTGAAACCCCCCCCCACCCCCCTCAAAAAACCCCAAAGAATTGGAAAACTCCCCAAATTTTTATTCTCTAATAAAACCGGCGGCGGCCGTGCCGCCCCTCCCCCGCTCCGCCGACGCTCCTCCCCCCAAAATCCACCCCAAAAATCCCCAAAATCTTCTCGGACGCCGCATTTTGCCGAATTCCGTCGTTTCCGGGATTTTTTTCCATCTTTTCAGGGCGTTTCCGAGGTTTTGCCGTCACTTTTCCGTCAATTTTTGGGAATTTGGGGTTGGGTCAGGGCAGGGCCGAGATGGTTTTGGGTGGGGCCGGGAACTTTTGGGTGGGTTTGGAGCCATTTTGGGTGGGTTTCGCCCATTTTTGGTGGTTTCAAACCAAATTTTGATGGGTTTCATCCATTTTTGATGGTTTCATGACCTTTTTGTTGGGTTTGGACCAATTTTTGGCGCGTTCAAGACTTTTCTGTTGAGTTTGGATCAATATTTGGTGGTTTCGACCGATTTTCGCTGGTTTCAAGACCTTTCCATTGGGCTCACACCAATTTTTGTGCATTTTCAAGCAATTTTTGGTGGCTTCAAAGACTTTTCTGTTGAGTTTAGATCAAATTTTGATGATTTCAAAACCTTTCTGCTGAGTTTGGACAAAATTTTAACGGTTTCAAGACTTTTCTGTTGAGTTTGGATGAAATTTTGGTGGTTTCAAACCAATTTTTGGTGGTTTCAAGACCTTTTGTTGTCTTAACACCAATTTTTGGTGGTTTCAAACTGGTTTTGATGACTTCAAAACCTTTCTGTTGTCTGTGGAAGAAATTTTGGGTGTTTCACGCTCATTTTTATGGTTTTAGGACAATTTTTGACGCTTTCAAGACGTTTCTGTTGAGTTTGCATGAAATTTTGGCGGTTTGAAACCAATTTTTGATGGTTTTAAGACCTTTCTGTTGGGTTTGGAAGAAATTTTGGGGGTTACAAGCCAATTTTTGGTGGCTTCAACACCTTTCTGTCAGGTTTTGACCATTTCTTGATGGTTTCAAGACTGTTCTGTTGGGTTTACACCAATTTTTGGCACTTTCAAGCCATTTTTGGTGGTTTCATGCCAATTGTTGACGGTTTCAAGACCTGTCCATTGGGTTTGGAAGAATGTTTGGGGGTTTCACGCCCATTTTTAAGGTTTTAGGACAATTTTTGATGGTTTCAAGACTTTTCTGTTGGGTTTAGACCAAATTTTGGTGGTTTCAAATAATTTTTGATGGTTTCAAGACCTTTCTGTTGAGTTTGGACCAAATTTTAGTAGTTTCAAGAATTTTTCTTTTGGGTTTGGACCAATTTTTGGTGGCCTCAAACCAATTTTTGATTGTTTCAAGAGCTTTCTGTTGGTTTTGGAAGAAATTTTGAGGGTTTCACGCCAATTTTTGTGGTTTTAGGACAATTCTTGATGGTTTCATGACATTTCTGTTGAGTTTGGACCAAATTTTAGTGGATGCAAGATTTTCTGTTGGGTTTGGATCGATTTTTGGCGGTTTCAAACCAATTTTTGATGAGTTTCAAGACCTTTCTCGTGGGTTGATACCAAATTTTGATGTTTCAAGACCTTTCTGTTGGGTTTATATCAATTTTTGGTGGGTTCAAGACTTTTCTGTTGAGTTTGAACCAATTTTTTGTGGTTTCCAACCAATTTTTGATGAGTTTCAAGAACTTTCTGTTGGGTTTACACCGATTTTTGGCATTTTCAAGTCAATTTTTGATGGATTGAAGACGTTTCTATTGGGTTTGGACCAAATTTTGGTGGTTTCAGGCAAACTTTTGGTGGTTTCAAGACCTTTCTATTGGGTTTGGAAGAAATTTTGGGGGTTTCAAGCCAATTTTTGTGCGTTTAGGTCAACTTTTAGATGGTTTCAAGACCTTTCCGTTGGGTTTACGCCAATTTTTGGCATTTTTCAAGCCATTTTTGGTGGCTTCAAAGCAAATTTTGACACTTTTAAGATTTTCTGTGGGGTTTAGACCAAACTGTGATGGTTTCAATACCTTTCTGTTGGCTTTACATCAATTTTTGCTGGTTTCAAACTAATTTTGGTGGGTTTAGGCCACTTTTTGGTGGTTTCAAGAATTTTCTGTTGAGGTTGGGTCAAATTTTGGTGGTTTTGAACAATTTTTGGTGGGTTTTGACCAATTTTTGATGGTTTCAAGACCTTTTTTTTTGGTGCAACACCAATTTCGGTGGATTCAAGACCTGTCCATTGGGTTTGGAAGAAATTTTGGGGATTTCAAGCCAATTTTCGTGATTCTAGGACAATTTTTGATGGTTTCAAGACCTTTCTGTTGAGTTTTGACCATTTTTGGATGGTTTAAACCAACTTTTGATAGTTTCCAAACTTTTCTGTTCCTTTCCCACCACTTTTTACGACTTTCAAGCCATTTTTGATGACTTCAACTCCATTTTTTTCACTTCCAACCCATTTTTGCCACTTCCTAACCAATTCTTGATGATTTCAAGACTCTTCTCTTAGTTCCTCACCATTTTTTTGTTGTTTTCAGACAATTTTTTCCCGTTTCAACCAATTTTTGCCACTTTCAAGATGATTTTTGATGGTTTCAAGACCTTCTCTTGGTTCCTCACCAATTTTTTCCGCTTACCCACTAATTTTTGTGTCTCTTAAGCCATCTTCTGATGGTCTCCAATAATTTTTGATGCCATCACACCGATATCTGCCATCTCCAAACCATTTCAGATGATTCCAAGACAATTTCATTGTTTTCCCACCATTTTGGTCCCTTTCAAGCCAATTTTGATGGTTTCAAGCCAATTTTGGTGGGTTTGGACCAATTTTTGAAGGTTTCAAGCCAACTTTTGGTGGTTTCAAGCCAATTTTGGTGGGTTTGAACCAACTTTTGATGGTTTCCAGACCTTTCTGTGGATTTTTCTCCATTTTTTGGTACTCTCAAGCCACTTTTGATGAGTTTGAGACCTTTCTGTTTAGTTTGGACCAATGTTTTCACCCTTTTTTTGATGATCTCAAGACCTTTGTGTTGGGTTTTGACCAAGTTTTGGTGGTTTCAAACCAGTTTTGGTGGTTTCACCCTTTTTGGACCATTTCACGCCATTTTTTTTTTGTGGTTTCAAAACCTTTCCATTGCTTTTCTTCCAATCTTTGATGGTTTCAAGACCTTTCTTTTGTGTTTAGACCAATTTCTGGTGGTTTCAAGCCAAATTTTTTCACTTTTCAACCCACTCAAGACCTTTCCATTGGTTTTCAATAATTTTTTATGACTTTCAAGCCAATTCTGGATGATGTCAAGACCTTCTCTCGGTTCCTCACCAATTTTTGTCACTTTCAGACAATTTTTTGCCACTTTCAACCCGTTTTTGATGGTGTCAAGACCTTTCTGAAGTGTTTTGACCAATTCCTGATGGTTTCCCTCATTTTTTGATGATTTCAAGACCTTTCTGTTGAGTTTCAACCAAGTTCTGGTGGTTTCAAGCTGATTTTGGTGGGTTTAGGTCAAGTTTTGTTGTTTCATGACCTTTCTGTTGTGTTTGGACCAAATTTTGGTGATTTCAAACCATTTTTGGTGGGTTTATATCAAGTTTTGATGGTTTCAAGACCTTTTCATTGGCTTAACACCAACTTCTGGTGGTTTCAAGCTGGTTTTGGTGGGTTCAATATCTTTGTGTTGAGTGTAGAAGAAATTTTGGGGGTTTCACACCCTTTTTTCTGGTTTTAAGGCAATTTTTGATGGTTTCAAGATCTTTCTGTAGTGTTTTGACCGATTCCTGACAGTTTCATCCATTTTTTGATGATTTCAAGACCTTTCTGTTGACTTTCAACCAAGTTTTGGTGGTTTCAAACTGATTTTGGTGGTTTCAAGCTATTTTTGATGGTTTCACCCATTTTTGGACTGTTTCCACACCATTTTTTGTGGTTTCAAACCTATTCCATCAGTTTTCTACCCATTTTGGATGGTTTCAAACCAATTTTGGTGGTTTCAAGGCCGTTCTTTTGGGTTTAGACCAATTTCTGATGGTTTCAAGCCACTTTTTCTCCCTTTCAACCCGTTTTTGATGGCTTCAAGCCAAGTTTTGATGGCTTCAAGACTTTTCTGTAGTGTTTTGACCAATTCCTGATGGTTTCCCTCATTTTTTGATGATTTCAAGACCTTTCTGTTGAGTTTCAACCAAGTTCTGGTGGTTTCAAGCTGATTTTGGTGGGTTTAGGTCAAGTTTTGTTGTTTCATAACCTTTCTGTTGCGTTTGGACCAAATTTTGGTGATTTCAAACCATTTTTGGTGGGTTTATATCAAGTTTTGATGGTTTCAAGACCTTTTCATTGGCTTAACACCAACTTCTGGTGGTTTCAAGCTGGTTTTGGTGGGTTCAATATCTTTGTGTTGAGTGTAGAAGAAATTTTGGGGGTTTCACACCCTTTTTTCTGGTTTTAAGGCAATTTTTGATGGTTTCAAGATCTTTCTGTAGTGTTTTGACCGATTCCTGACAGTTTCATCCATTTTTTGATGATTTCAAGACCTTTCTGTTGAGTTTCAACCAAGTTCTGGTGGTTTCAAGCTGATTTTGGTGGGTTTAGGTCAAGTTTTGTTGTTTCATAACCTTTCTGTTGCGTTTGGACCAAATTTTGGTGATTTCAAACCATTTTTGGTGGGTTTATATCAAGTTTTGATGGTTTCAAGACCTTTTCATTGGCTTAACACCAACTTCTGGTGGTTTCAAGGTGGTTTTGGTGGGTTCAATATCTTTGTGTTGAGTGTAGAAGAAATTTTGGGGGTTTCACACCCTTTTTTCTGGTTTTAAGGCGATTTTTGATGGTTTCAAGATCTTTCTGTAGTGTTTTGACCAATTCCTGACGGTTTCATCCATTTTTTGATGATTTCAAGACCTTTCTGTTGAGTTTCAACCAAGTTCTGGTGGTTTCAAGCTGATTTTGGTGGGTTTAGGTCAAGTTTTGTTGTTTCATAACCTTTCTGTTGCGTTTGGACCAAATTTTGGTGATTTCAAACCATTTTTGGTGGGTTTATATCAAGTTTTGATGGTTTCAAGACCTTTTCATTGGCTTAACACCAACTTCTGGTGGTTTCAAGGTGGTTTTGGTGGGTTCAATATCTTTGTGTTGAGTGTAGAAGAAATTTTGGGGGTTTCACACCCTTTTTTCTGGTTTTAAGGCGATTTTTGATGGTTTCAAGATCTTTCTGTAGTGTTTTGACCAATTCCTGACGGTTTCATCCATTTTTTGATGATTTCAAGACCTTTCTGTTGAGTTTCAACCAAGTTCTGGTGGTTTCAAGCTGATTTTGGTGGGTTTAGGTCAAGTTTTGTTGTTTCATAACCTTTCTGTTGCGTTTGGACCAAATTTTGGTGATTTCAAACCATTTTTGGTGGGTTTATATCAAGTTTTGATGGTTTCAAGACCTTTTCATTGGCTTAACACCAACTTCTGGTGGTTTCAAGGTGGTTTTGGTGGGTTCAATATCTTTGTGTTGAGTGTAGAAGAAATTTTGGGGGTTTCACACCCTTTTTTCTGGTTTTAAGGCGATTTTTGATGGTTTCAAGATCTTTCTGTAGTGTTTTGACCAATTCCTGACGGTTTCATCCATTTTTTGATGATTTCAAGACCTTTCTGTTGAGTTTCAACCAAGTTCTGGTGGTTTCAAGCTGATTTTGGTGGGTTTAGGTCAAGTTTTGTTGTTTCATAACCTTTCTGTTGCGTTTGGACCAAATTTTGGTGATTTCAAACCATTTTTGGTGGGTTTATATCAAGTTTTGATGGTTTCAAGACCTTTTCATTGGCTTAACACCAACTTCTGGTGGTTTCAAGGTGGTTTTGGTGGGTTCAATATCTTTGTGTTGAGTGTAGAAGAAATTTTGGGGGTTTCACACCCTTTTTTCTGGTTTTAAGGCGATTTTTGATGGTTTCAAGATCTTTCTGTAGTGTTTTGACCAATTCCTGACGGTTTCATCCATTTTTTGATGATTTCAAGACCTTTCTGTTGAGTTTCAACCAAGTTCTGGTGGTTTCAAGCTGATTTTGGTGGGTTTAGGTCAAGTTTTGTTGTTTCATAACCTTTCTGTTGCGTTTGGACCAAATTTTGGTGATTTCAAACCATTTTTGGTGGGTTTATATCAAGTTTTGATGGTTTCAAGACCTTTTCATTGGCTTAACACCAACTTCTGGTGGTTTCAAGGTGGTTTTGGTGGGTTCAATATCTTTGTGTTGAGTGTAGAAGAAATTTTGGGGGTTTCACACCCTTTTTTCTGGTTTTAAGGCGATTTTTGATGGTTTCAAGATCTTTCTGTAGTGTTTTGACCAATTCCTGACGGTTTCATCCATTTTTTGATGATTTCAAGACCTTTCTGTTGAGTTTCAACCAAGTTCTGGTGGTTTCAAGCTGATTTTGGTGGGTTTAGGTCAAGTTTTGTTGTTTCATAACCTTTCTGTTGCGTTTGGACCAAATTTTGGTGATTTCAAACCATTTTTGGTGGGTTTATATCAAGTTTTGATGGTTTCAAGACCTTTTCATTGGCTTAACACCAACTTCTGGTGGTTTCAAGGTGGTTTTGGTGGGTTCAATATCTTTGTGTTGAGTGTAGAAGAAATTTTGGGGGTTTCACACCCTTTTTTCTGGTTTTAAGGCGATTTTTGATGGTTTCAAGATCTTTCTGTAGTGTTTTGACCAATTCCTGACGGTTTCATCCATTTTTTGATGATTTCAAGACCTTTCTGTTGAGTTTCAACCAAGTTCTGGTGGTTTCAAGCTGATTTTGGTGGGTTTAGGTCAAGTTTTGTTGTTTCATAACCTTTCTGTTGCGTTTGGACCAAATTTTGGTGATTTCAAACCATTTTTGGTGGGTTTATATCAAGTTTTGATGGTTTCAAGACCTTTTCATTGGCTTAACACCAACTTCTGGTGGTTTCAAGGTGGTTTTGGTGGGTTCAATATCTTTGTGTTGAGTGTAGAAGAAATTTTGGGGGTTTCACACCCTTTTTTCTGGTTTTAAGGCGATTTTTGATGGTTTCAAGATCTTTCTGTAGTGTTTTGACCAATTCCTGACGGTTTCATCCATTTTTTGATGATTTCAAGACCTTTCTGTTGAGTTTCAACCAAGTTCTGGTGGTTTCAAGCTGATTTTGGTGGGTTTAGGTCAAGTTTTGTTGTTTCATAACCTTTCTGTTGCGTTTGGACCAAATTTTGGTGATTTCAAACCATTTTTGGTGGGTTTATATCAAGTTTTGATGGTTTCAAGACCTTTTCATTGGCTTAACACCAACTTCTGGTGGTTTCAAGGTGGTTTTGGTGGGTTCAATATCTTTGTGTTGAGTGTAGAAGAAATTTTGGGGGTTTCACACCCTTTTTTCTGGTTTTAAGGCGATTTTTGATGGTTTCAAGATCTTTCTGTAGTGTTTTGACCAATTCCTGACGGTTTCATCCATTTTTTGATGATTTCAAGACCTTTCTGTTGAGTTTCAACCAAGTTCTGGTGGTTTCAAGCTGATTTTGGTGGGTTTAGGTCAAGTTTTGTTGTTTCATAACCTTTCTGTTGCGTTTGGACCAAATTTTGGTGATTTCAAACCATTTTTGGTGGGTTTATATCAAGTTTTGATGGTTTCAAGACCTTTTCATTGGCTTAACACCAACTTCTGGTGGTTTCAAGGTGGTTTTGGTGGGTTCAATATCTTTGTGTTGAGTGTAGAAGAAATTTTGGGGGTTTCACACCCTTTTTTCTGGTTTTAAGGCGATTTTTTTTGTCTTTCAAGCTGATTTTTGCCACTTCCAAGCCAATTTTCTTTCACTTTCAACTCCTTTTCACCTCTCCCAACCCACTGTTCACTCTTCTATTTTTTGATGGTTTCAAGCCAATTTTTTTTTTTTGCTTTCAAGACATTTTCTGATGGTTTCAACACATTTTTACCACTTTAAAGCCATTTTTGTTGGTTCCAAGCCAATTCCACTCTCTCATCCCCAACTTTTGTCGCTTTCCCACCAACTTTTGTCTCTTCCAACCCATTTTTTGATGGTTCCAAGCCAATTCCTTTTGCTCAACACCAATTTTTGTTGCTTTCCACGAATTTTTGTCACTTTCAACTCATTTTTTGATGGTTCCAAGCCAATTCCACTTGTTCACCACCAACTTTTGTCTCTTCCAACCCATTTTCACCACCTCAATGCAATTTTTGATGTTTCCAAGGCAATTCCATTCTCTCACCACCAATTTTTGTCATTTTCCCACCAACTTTTGTCTCATCCAACCCATTTTTGTCACTTTCAACCCATTTTTTGATGGTTCCAAGCCAATTCCGTTCACTCACCACCAACTTTTGTCTCTTCCAACCCATTTTTGTCGCTTCCATTGCTTTTCTTCCAATCTTTGATGGTTTCAAGACCTTTCTTTTGTGTTTAGACCAATTTCTGGTGGTTTCAAGCCAAATTTTTTCACTTTTCAACCCACTCAAGACCTTTCCATTGGTTTTCAATAATTTTTTATGACTTTCAAGCCAATTCTGGATGATGTCAAGACCTTCTCTCGGTTCCTCACCAATTTTTGTCACTTTCAGACATTTTTTTGCCACTTTCAACCCGTTTTTGATGGTGTCAAGACCTTTCTGAAGTGTTTTGACCAATTCCTGATGGTTTCCCTCATTTTTTGATGATTTCAAGACCTTTCTGTTGAGTTTCAACCAAGTTCTGGTGGTTTCAAGCTGATTTTGGTGGGTTTAGGTCAAGTTTTGTTGTTTCATGACCTTTCTGTTGTGTTTGGACACCCATTTTTGTCACTTTCAACCCATTTTTTGATGGTTCCAAGCCAATTCCGTTCACTCACCACCAACTTTTGTCTCTTCCAACCCATTTTTGTCGCTTCCAACCCATTTTCACCACCTCAAAGCCGTTTTTGATGGTTCCAAGCCAATTCCGTTCTCTCACCACAAACTTTTGTCTCTTCCAACCCATTTTTTGTCGCTTCCAACCCATTTTCACCACTTCAACGCCGTTTTTAATGCTTCCACCACCTCCCACCA
Source organism: Montifringilla adamsi (assembly GCA_017590115.1). Classification (NCBI taxonomy): domain Eukaryota; kingdom Metazoa; phylum Chordata; class Aves; order Passeriformes; family Passeridae; genus Montifringilla; species Montifringilla adamsi. Next base: position 25,546 of record JAGGNK010010415.1, read on the forward strand.
CGTCCAACGCCCCGGAAGCCCCGCCAACGGAACGCCAACGCCGCCGCTAAAACTCCTCACCTCCTCCTCTCCCCACCCACCCACCCCCCGAACAAAAAAACCCCGAAAAAGTCATGTTTTATTTTTGGATCTGGAATATAAAAAGCCGCAGGTTGATGTTCTTGGCCGCCAGCAGTTTGTTGCACTCCACCGAGTCGACGATGGGCAGCGCCATGTAGTCGGTCTCGTTGCTCTCGTTGCTGAAGACGAAGTGGTAGATGACCGGGTTGATCTTGACGTCGTCGTAGGGCCCTTCCAGGAGCAGGAAGGAGCATTCCATGGGGGAGTTGACCTTGCTCTTGAGGATCAGCTGGAAGCTCAGCGTGCGCTTGCAGGACAGGTTGGGGTTGCGCTCGGAGTCGTTGACGCGCGCCTTCAGCACCCAGGTCTGGTTGAGCACGGTGAGGCGCGGCGTCTCGTAGTACAGGCGCGTGATGAAGTCGTCGGTGCGGTACGGGCGGAACTGCACCTCTGGGAAAAAGAAAATTTCGGGATGAGGTGGGAAAAGGGTTCGGATAGGGCAGGAATTGTCACTGAGCTCCTAAAGGGCTTGCCAGTGTCTTACAGCGTCCCAGGAAGCGTCATCAGATCCCACAAGGATTCACCGTTATCCTACAAAATTCCCCAAATCATCAACAAAGCCTACGAGGATTCATCACGGTCCTACAAAATTCTCAGAATTCTCATTAGATCCTAACAGGGTTCACCAGGATCCTGCAGAATTCCCAGGATCATCATCAGATCCCAAAGTGGAGTCACCACAGATCCTACAAAATTCCCAGGATCATCACCAGATCCTAAACTCAACAGGATGCTCCAAAGCCAGGATCCCAGTCCATCTCAGTCCATCTCAGTCCATCCCAGTCCCATCCCAGTCCATCCCAGTCCATCCCAGTCCCACCCAGAGCTCCCAGGTCAGGGATGGAGTCGTCGGTGCGGTACGGCTCCTAAAGGGCTTGCCAGTGTGTTACAGCGTCCCAGGAAGCGTCATCAGATCCCACAAGGATTCACCGTTATCCTACAAAATTCCCCAAATCATCAACAGATCCTACGAGGATTCACCGTTATCCTACAAAATTCCCCAAATCATCAACAAAGCCTACGAGGATTCATCACGGTCCTACAAAATTCTCAGAATTCTCATTAGATCCTAACAGGGTTCACCAGGATCCTACAAAATTCCCAGGATCATCACCAGATCCTAAACTCAACAGGATGCTCCAAAGCCAGGATCCCAGTCCATCTCAGTCCATCTCAGTCCATCCCAGTCCCATCCCAGTCCATCCCAGTCCATCCCAGTCCCACCCAGAGCTCCCAGGTCAGGGATGGAGTCGTCTAACAGGGTTCACCAGGATCCTACAAAATTCCCAGGATCATCACCAGATCCTAAACTCAACAGGATGCTCCAAAGCCAGGATCCCAGTCCATCCCAGTCCATCCCAGTCCCACCCAGAGCCCCCAGGTCAGGGATGGAGTCGTCGGTGCGGTACGGGCGGAACTGCACCTCTGGGAAAAAGTCAAAAAAATTTTGGGATGAGGTGGGAAAAGGGTTCGGATAGGGCAGGAATTGTCACAGAATTCCTACGGATTCATCGGGGTCTTAGAAGGTTCCAGGAGCCAACATCAGATCCTACAAGAATTCAACATTAACCTACAAAATTCCTGCAATTATCATTGGATCCTAAAAAGGATTCACCATGGATCCCATCAGGATTCATCAGGATCCTATAAAACTCCCAGGATCATCATCGGATCCTACAAGGATTCACCAGGATCCTACAAAATTCCCAGAATCATCACCAGATCCTCAACTGGATTCACCAGGATGCTCCAAAGCCGGGATCCCAGTCCATCCCAGGATCCTATAAAATTCCTGGAATTAATAGTGGATTCCAAACGGGATTCATCAGGATCCTACAAAATTCCCAGAATTATCACCAGATCCCAAGGTGGAGTCACCATTATCCCACAAAATTCCCAGAATTATCAGATCCGATCAGGATTCACCAGAATCCTACAAAATTCCCAAAATTATCGCCAGATCCCAAAAGGATTCACCATTATCCTGCAAAATTCCAGAATTATCATCAGATCCTACAAGGATTCATCATTACCCTACAAAATTCCTGGAATTATCACTGGATCCCAAAAGGATTCAACCTTGTCCTACAAAATTCCCAGGATTATCACCAGATGCTAAAAGGATTCCCCGTTATCCTACAAAATTCCCAAAATTATCACCAGATCCTAAAAGAATTCCCCGTTATTCTACAAAATTCCCAAAATTATCAGTGGATCCCATCAGGATCCTATAAAATTCCCAGGATCATCATCAGATCCTACAAGGATTCATCAGGATCCTACAAAATTCCCAGAATTATCATCAGATCCTAAATAAAATTCAACTTTAGCCTACAAAATTCCCAAAATTATCACCAGATCCCAAAAGGCTTCACCATTATCCCACAAAATTCCCAGGATTTTCACCAGATCCTGAACTGGATTCCCCGTTATCTTACAAAATTCCTGGAATTATCGCTGGATCCCAAACTGGCAACATCTACATCCTAAAAAATTCCCAAAATCTGTGGAAAACCTCAGAAAACCTTCAAAAAAACCCAGAAATTTTATGGACTTTTGTGGAATTTGGAGGCATTCCTGTACCGGTGTATCCGATCTTCTCAAAGTCGAGCAGGCTGAAGAAAATTTGGGAAAACCATCAGAAGATCCTGGAATATCCTTGGAGAACCCTGAAAAACCTTTGGAAAACCATGGAAAACCCTTGGAGAACCCCAAAAAACCTCCAGAAAACCTTGGCAAATCCTTGGAAAACCCCAGAAGACCTTCTGAAAACCTTGGAGAACATTTGGAGAACCCCATAAAAGCTTTGGAAAACCTCAAGAAACCATCAGAAAATCCCATAAAACCTGCAGAAAACCTCAGAAATTTCGGGAATTTCATGGAATTTTGTGGAATTTTTGAGGATTCCCGTACCGGTGTATCCGATCTTCTCGAAGCTGAGCAGGCTGAAGATGCTGCTGTAGAGCTGCGTCTCCTTTGGAAAACCACAGAAAACCTTGGAAAACCCTAAAAAACCTTCAGAAAACCTTTGTAAAACTCTGGAAAAATATTGGAAAATCCAAAGAAACCTTCATAAAACCATGAAAAAATATTGGAAAACCTCTGGAAAACCTTCAGAAAACCCCAAAAAACCTTCCAAAAACCATGGAAAACCCTTGGAGAACCCCATAAATCCTTCAGATAACCTCAAGAAACCTCCATAAAACCCCACAAAACCTTCAGAAAACCGCAGAAATTTGGGGATTTTTGTGGAATTTTGTGGAATGTGGTGACTTTCCCCTACTGGTGTATCCGATCTCCTCGAAGCTGAGCAGGCTGAAGATGCTGTTGTAGAGCTGCATCTCCTTCTTTGGAAAACCCAAAAAACCTTGGAAAACCTTGGCAAACCTTTGGAAAACCTTCAGAAAACCTTGGTAAACCCTGGAGAACCTTTGGAAAACCATGGAAAACCCTTGGAGAACCCCAAAAAAAAACACCTCAAAACTGCCAAAAACCATCCCAGAACCCCAAAATCTCTCCAACCTCTCCTGGCTCTACTTCTCATCATCCTCTAAGAAAGATCTCAAGAACTTTCAGGTGTCCCACCATCCCAAAACCACCAAAAACCAGCCCAAAACCACCAAAAACCACCTTGAAACCGCCAAAAACCATCCCAGAACCCCAGAATCTCTCTGACCTCTCCTGGCTCTACTTCTCATCATCCTCTAAGAAAGATCTCAAGAACTTTCAGGTGTCCCACCA
>JAGGNK010010426.1:0-30544 GCA_017590115.1 Montifringilla adamsi
CTGAGCATGGCGCATCACTGAGGTGTGGGGCTCTCTGCGGAGCTCCGAATAAACCTTGGACTGGCCCCCTGCCCAGAGTCGGCCTTTTACCCTCCACCGATGTCTCCTCCAGCGTCTCTTCTGATGCAAAGGTGACAAGCCTAGCTGCCCTCAGTACCCTCGGGGCACCAGAGAGTGTCCCCCCGCTGTCGGTCACTTCGGGGCTGCCCCCCCCGCTGTTTGCCGACCCGGGGCTGGCTGGGGTTCACTGGGAGGCACCCAGAGAGATGGAGACATCTATGTAGATTAATAAAGTGTTGGTTTTTTTTCCCCCTCCATTCCCAAGTTGGAGCCTGCTTTGTTCTGTTCCCGGGTCACATCTCACAGTAACCATTTTGGAAATACACCTTTCATGGAGGCACTGGCACTGTGCCAGGGTCAATCCATGACATACTCATTATGAAAATTTGGCTCAAGTAGGCAATCAATATATCTGTGAATATTTGAAGCCAATAAACAAACAGCTGCATCAGAAATTTCCTATAGTGTTTGAAAATCAACCTAAGCAGCCAAATCATAAATTGCATGCAACTGATCCTGGTGACTGGGTGCATATTAAGAATTTTTCAGGTGATCCTCTACAGGAGAAGTGGAACGGGCCTTTTCAAGTCCTTCTGACAACTTTCACTGCCGTTCACATAAAAGAGAGACCTACCTGGATTCATTATACCTGAGTCAAGAAATCTCCTGGTAAATGATGGACTGCAACAGCTGTTGATACTTACAGACTGAAATTGAAAATCAGCCATAAACTATGAATACATTGTTATGCTTTGTTAATTTGTGGCAAGTTGCTATAACCTTCAATGCTAATAATTATGTAGCTTTGTTTGAATGCACAGCTAACCATACTAGAAAATAAGAAATTGTTGGTTGTTTGGAGAGGTACAACAGTTACGCTCACCATTTTTGGGGGTGCCATCTAGTAATTGGACTGAGTTAAGCCCATATTCCCTGTATGAACATAGACACCAATGTGAATGGCCAGGTTCCCCTATGGGAATGCCTCCTTTTCAGTTATTTTAGCAACACGAGCAATTGGACCAAAATTGTTCCCCTACCATGAGTCTGGTTCAACATAACTTTGCCTGTCCCCTCACAACAATGGCATAACTATTTGTATACCAGGCATACTAATGACCCCTTAATAAGAATTACAGTGAGTTGTGATTTGCCAGATGGTTATTGGTGGTTGTGCAGAAATGGAATAGCCCGTAAACAATTGCCTGGAAATTGGACAGGACAATGTACCATGGGGTATCTTGTCCCGCACATACAGATGATAAATCACACCAGTTCAATTAGAGAGATTGTTAGGGGAATTTGGAGAAAAGTTTAGAATCATCGCTTTGTCAGGGCCTTACTATTTCCTCTAGGAATAGCACAGTTAGAAATGGCAATAGTGAACATCTTAGCAGAAATGGAAGTAATTGCAAATACAACAGCAGATGCCATTGGACTGCTGCTAATAGAAGTCAGTTCCCTAAAATAAGTAGTATTTCAAAATCGAATGGTACTAGATATGATTACAGCACAGATGGGAAGAGTTTGTACCCTAGTAAATACCAGTTGTTGTACATATGTGGATCAGTCAGGGAAAATAGCAACAGATATGCATACAATCTGGCAACATGCAAGGGTACTAAATGAAGTAACAAAAGATGACATTTCTTGGACAACCCCTTTATAGGAATCACTTATGTTTTGGCTTCCAAATTTCAATTGGCTAAAACAGTTATTCATGGGAATTTTTCTTTTGGGAATAATCATTCTCTGTAGCTGTGTATTCAGTCAGTGTTTTCTGTAGTGTTGCAAATGGGCTACAACTTCTTATGATGACTGGAAAAGTTACCAGTTGAGGCATAAAATAAAAAGAGGAACATATTTTCAGGAAATGCATGCAAAGAGCACAATATAACCCGTGAAAGAATTCACAAAGGGGAAAAGAAAGGGGGAATTTGATGCCTATATAACCTAGGTCAAAGTTACAAGGTGCTCATATATTTTGAGTTATAAGATATCAATATAACCTGGTATCTATATAACTTAAATAATGAGTTTTTATATATCTATATAACCTGAATCATAGCTTTTTATACCTATATAATTTGATATAAATAACTTTCTGTACAATGTAATCACTAGTATATAGCTAACTTGTTGCTTAATGCTGAACAGACAAAAATGAAATAAACTCACCAAGCAGATAGCTTTAGAGATAGATAAGTACAGTACTAATGAGAAATTGGCAAATGTAAAGCCAATTAGCCACAAAATAAAGCATTTAGACCTGTTAGGACCAGACAGACCAAGGAACACCATAACTGCACATGTAAGAATCCATGTGGGGACAGGCTGTACAGGTCCAACCTGGCCAGCTATGGACCCCAGCCGACACGATCTTACATGGACAAAGGCAAAAGACCAGAAGCGCTCTTCTCCACATGGGGACAAATGTCCTCTGTCGCCATGATATTTTCTGAAAAATCCTTTTGCCAGGATCTTTTCTTCTGAGAAGCTGGGAAGCTTCAGCTTCTCCATGTTTTGCTGCTTTGGAATGTGATTTGGAGAATTGTTTACCCAGCATGTGAAATTGTTTTTACTTGATGACCAATGACAGCCACCTGTGTCAAGGCTGTGAGCAGTCACAAGATTTTTTTATTAATTCTTTTGTATTCCTTTCCAGCTTTCTGATGGATCCTTTCTCTCTATTCTTTTTAGTATAGTTTTAGTATAGCATTTTTAATATAATATAATATAATATAATGTCATAATATAATAAAACAGCCTTCTGAAACATGGAGTCAAGATTCTTGTCTCTTCCCTCATCCTGGGACCCTTGAACACAACCATAGTCCTCTGTTTATTGACTTGAGACACCAGATTCAGGCAACCCCTCCAGATAGAAAATAGGGTGTTGCCTCATGGCGGGAGACTTTTAACCCAGGGGAATGGGGGGCAGAGGAAGAGGACCACAGCCAATGGGATACAAGTGAGGAAGTGAGGAGTGGTGAGGGGAGGGGGAAACCAGGAAGAGACCACCATACTGACACTTGGTGGGGGGGGGGTGTGTGTGCAAGGGGAAGACCATGTGGTGGTAGGATACAAATCATGTGAACAGTGCAAATTGCCAAACACCCAGTGCAAACAACTAAATAACTATTTAGTGCAATACAACACCTCCCAGTGCAATACAACACCTCCCCCTTTTCTGTTAAAAAAAATAAAGGAAAAGCATCAGCCTATTTCTGATACAAATTACGAATTCGTCCACCACTCATGATTTGCGATCCTGTCAATTTGCTTTAGGTCCACAAACTCTGCGCGGTTGACTTCTGAGGTAGTGGAGACTAAACTGTTGATAGCTTTTAAAAGTATGCGACATAGAATTCCGAACGCTAACATGACGAGAAAAAGAACAACAAAAAACAACAGAATTGTCCTAATTATAGAAGTCCACCACCCCGAGAGTCCCCAGTCCTTGAACAGTCCGCTGAACCAGTCTTCGGATTCCTGCTTGACTTGTCCGATCAGGCTTTTCACTTCTCAGAGGGCCGTGTGGACGTTGGGTGCTTTTTGATGCTAGGTTCAAGCAGCAAAGTCCTTCAAATTCCTGGCACTCATGTCCATGCAGCAGCAGGAAGAAATCTATGGCCGCACGATTTTGGAGTGTGGCCGGCCTGGTAATCTCCTCGTCCTCTAGGAGGGAGCTGATGGCCATGGATGTCAAGTTTACCTGTTTGACTACCCAGCACTCTAGGTGGCCCAATTCACCAAGAGCTTTAGCTGCTGCAACCCATGAAAGGAACAGGGATACAGCAACTCTTTTTGACTTGGCCCAATGAAAAATTTCTGAATCACAATTTGGGTCCAATTTGTCAACTCTTCTTTTTTGAATTTTGCTGATTGAATTGTTCTTTTGAGTCCATTCGCCAGTCATGGTTTGGTTGGGTGTCAACAGGGACAACTGCCCTATGGTACACTGTAGCCATGATATTTTATGAAAAATCTTTTGCTAGGAATTTTCTGCTGAGGAGCCTCAGGAAAGAAATGTAAACAATAACTATCTGCTGCTGTGGAATGCAACAGGTGCACCTGTGATTGGTGCATGTTAGTTGTTTCTAATTAATGGCCAATCACAGTCAGCTGGCTCGGACTTTCAGAGAGTCACAAGCCTTTCAAGCCTTTGTTATTCCATTGCATTCTTGTTCTTTCTAGCCTTCTGATGAATCCTTTTCTCTCTATTATTTTAGTATAGTTTTAGTATATAATTTTAATATAATATATATCATAATATACTGCTGGACAAACTCTAGGAACTCCTTGGAGGCATACGCTGGGCCATTGTCTGTCTTAATCTCCCTAGGGATCCCCAACACTGAAAAGGCTTGCACCAGGTATTGTTTGGCATGCACAGCCCTTTCCCCTGCATGGGTAGAGGCATAAACTGCACCTGAATATGTGTCTATGCTGACATGCACATATTTCAGGTGACCAAAACTGGGAATGTGTGTGATGTCCATCTGCCACACTTTGCAGCTCCCAAGGCCTCGGGGGTTAACCCCAACACCCAGTGATGGCACGGCCTGGAGCTGGCAATTGGGACAGGTGGCCACAATGGCTCAAGCCTGACTCCGTGTTACCTGGAACTGACGGATCAGACCTGGCACATTCTGATGGTATTGCTGATTACTTAGCTTTGCCTGCTGGAAGACGTCCAGAAGGTGTGCCATTTCTGCTGGGGCGGCAAGGGAATCTGCTTTGCTATTACCTTATGCAATCTCACCTGGCAAATTGGTATGTGACCTCACATGCATCACATAGAAGGGATGCTCCCTCTGCGAAACTAAATAAATTAGTTTTGAGAGCAACCTGAAGAGATGATTGTTCTCAATGTCTTTGAGAACTGCTTGCTCCTCTCTGGACACTACTCCGGCCACGTAGGCTGAATCAGTAACTGAATTAATTGGCTCTGAGAACTTCTCAAAGGCTCTCACAACTGGCCAGTTCGGCAACCTGGGGCGACCCCTCCACAAACTCAACATCAGCTTCCCAATGCTGAGTCTGGGGATTTCTCCAAGTCATCACTGACTTGTGGGATGCCCCAGACGCATCAGTGAACGCTGTAAGCACCTTGAGTGGCCTATGACTCCTTTTCTCAGGAGCAATGAGGTGGAATTCCTTATTAAACAGCTTGTGTGATGGGGCGTGGACTGATACCTGTCCACTGTAGCTGTCCAGAGATAGCTGGAGACTGGCATTGCTCTGGAGCAGGTGCTCTAACGTCTCTTTGGTCAACCTCTCGGGAGAGTTCCTTCCCTCCTTAGAAAGTTTGATCAGGAGGTGAATACACTGAAAGTCACAACCAGCCAGTTCACACAATCTTACCCTGGCCTTCCGAATCAGCTGAGCTATCAGCTCCTGTGGCTGTGCGATGGTTTTGGATCGCTGGTGGGAGAGGAAAACCCACTCTATGGTTAAGAGTGACTCCTGCCCTTTGATCCACTGGAATATCAACCCATGTAAGTGTGGTAACTTTCCCAAAACAATGAATTTGAAAGGCAGCTCGGGCTGATAATGATGAGCCTGCCTCTCAGCCAAAGCCTTCTGCACTTTTTGGATGGTGGTTTTTGCCTCTGGGGTCAGTTCCCTGGGAGAAGCCAGTTCTCTCTCCCCTTTCAATAAATTGAGGAGGGGAGATAGGTCCTCGTTGGAGAGGCCTAGCCAAGGCCTGACCCAGTTCAAAGACCCACACAGGGAATGGAGATCTGCTAGGGTTTTGGGATCACTCTTGATTTCCAACAATGGTCCGCGCAGTGATCTCCAAGCCCAGGTACTTCCAAGGTGGCATCCTCTGAACCTTGTCTTCCTGCAGTTGGAATCCAGCAGAGGTTAAAACTTTAACCACTAGGTCAAGTGTGTCTTGGAGTATTATGTCATAGGGGGCGCACACAAGCACATCATCCATGTAGTGTAGGATGATTGCCTCCCTTTTCTTGTTGCAAAGGTTTCGTACCTTCTTGGTGATTTCTTATGAGCAGCTCCTCACAGCACTGACTCCTTCTTCTTCTCATCAGCACAGCCAACAAACTCCATCATCTTTTCTTGACCAGCCAACCTACTCTTTTACAATACCCATCCTAATTGGATCCAGCTGTGGCTTATTAAGGGCAGGCCTGTTCCTAATTCTTGACAATTAGCACAGCTGTAACTCTTTAGGGGCGAGATTACCTTCATCAACTATCTCTATTTTCCTGCATTCCACCCATCCACAATTCCCCCTTTTCTTTTATTTACAAAGTTGTAGTATCTTTAGAAAGTTATGTTCAAGTAAATTGACATTATAATATATTCACATATATTACTTAGGACTAACAGTTATATGAATTCTTAGGCAACATATCACAATAAGAACATATGTTTCTAAGTTTTGATTTAGTTTCGCTTTTTCACAGTATAGACGATTTATTTTCTAAATTCACAGAGTACTTATTATTAAAATCTTTAGATCTATGCCTAATTGCCTAATCAAAGATTAACTCACAAGAATGAGTTAAACTAATGTTGTGTTTACTATCTTTTGCAGGGTTCTTTGCAGAAGATAGTAAACCCAGTAGAATTATCTTTTGTGTAATTTTTATTTAACTTTGGAATACATTTGTGCCGACTTTCATTCGTTATCTAAATTTACATTACATATCATCAGAAATTCTTATACTTTCAGAATAGTGACCTAAACTTAAATTACATATCACTAGAAACCTTTACACTTATACTTCTGAAATATTTACTTAAACTTACATTACATATAATCAGAAACCTTTATACTTGTACTTCTAGAATATTGACAACATTAACAGCTGTACAACTTTATAAGGCAACTCACAAGAATAAGTTGAAGGCTATATATTAAGATAGCAACAAATCAACAGCTACATAACTTCATTAACAGCTATAGAACTTTGAACAACATTGATCTAGCATTTGTCGAGTGTACTTATGCTTATGGAATATAAACTTTTACACTTATGCTTAATCAAAGATTCATACTTGCAATTCACAAACAAAATGCACATGTTTCATTAGCAAACAAATACACTATACTGAATGATAGAGCTGCTCTGTTTTCAGCTCCTACTGCTGCTTTAATAATTCTCTTCTTCCTTTTACAGTTTTTGGTTGAATTAGTTGATCACTGCAAGCTTTTCTTGTCTTGCTCTGTTTTCCATTCTTTTAAAGTCTTATAAAGTGATTTCCAGGTGGCAGCCAAATCTGCAGCTGCCTTGCTCTCTTTTTGATACTATATTTCACACTTTTTTAAACTTTTTTCCATGTATATAAAACAATCTGTTCTGCACTCAATATGTTATTTCCCATTGTGTCCCCAGCAGCTCACCTGTACCTCAGGTGCCAAAATCTGTCAGGTCCAGACCAGGCAGCTTCCCCTGCTGCTCTCAATGCTACGCTGGGCTCCATCTCCAGCTGCACCTCGCCCTACAGCCCACTCCCAATCACGTCAGGTAACTGTGGAGATGGCCACTATACAGTTTTAGAAGGCTTCTCTTACATGTTGTCTGTGCAGCTCTGATTCTGCCTCTCAGAGGTCCATGTTGCTTTTGTTCCAGTGCTCATGTAGCAACGACTTAGAAAACCTCCCCCCGTACTCCTCAGGGGCCATGACTTCTTCTTCTCATCAGCACAGCCAACAAACTCCATCATCTTTTCTTGACCAGCCAACCTACTCTTTTACAATACCCATCCTAATTGGATCCAGCTGTGGCTTATTAAGGGCAGGCCTGTTCCTAATTCTTGACAATTAGCACAGCTGTAACTCTTTAGGGGCGAGATTACCTTCATCAACTATCTCTATTTTCCTGCATTCCACCCATCCACAATTCCCCCTTTTCTTTTATTTACAAAGTTGTAGTATCTTTAGAAAGTTATGTTCAAGTAAATTGACATTATAACATATTCACATATATTACTTAGGACTAACAGTTATATGAATTCAGGAACCGAGAAGGCAAATTGTGGTGCATCCTCTGGGTGTAGGGGTATATGGAAGAAACAGTCCTTGATGTCCAGGACAGCCAATTGCCAATTTTGGGGAAGCATCGTTGGGGAAGGCATCCCTGGTTAGAGAGACCCCATGTCCTCAATTACCTTGTTTATTTCTCTTAAATCATGGAGGAGACGCTGTTGCAGTGTGATGTCATGGCTTTCCTCAGTTACCCCGGTCCTTCCCCAGGTGTCAATCACCTCTCCTTTCCCCCACCCTGACTCCTGCTGGGCACTGTCTATCAACCCAGAAATTCCAGGGGAGCATTGAGTGATTGGCAGGTTCAAAGGATGCTCTCCACCCCCTGGGGGGGCCATTGGCCCATCCAGGTGTCCCTCTCACCTGAGAACCCCTCCCCCCGTACCTGGTTGGTGCTCCCTGTGTTCCGTCCCCTCCCCCTCACCCCTGGGTAAAAGGACAGGACACCATGTGCTGGGAGAGTTCTGGTGGAGCTGTTATTGCATTCAGAGGCCATGCGGCCCAGAATAAAAACTCTGGATTAAACCCTCCATCAGGACCGACTCCTTCCTGACCATCGCCTTAGAAGGTTTCTCCAGCACAGGGAGGCCTGAGGAGTGACCCTCTTCTACCAATAAAATCCAGTCTGTAGGCACTGGAGCTTGGGCATGCCTGGGCTTGTCCTCATGTGCCCAGCTGCGACCCACCACTACTTAAGTAGCATCTCTGGGGAGAAAAGTCCACAGATACTGCTATTTGGTTCAGCAACAGGGACTGGACAAGCCAAGGCACGACCTGTTCAGTAATATTGGTGAAATCCAATATGGCTGAGGTTTTTTTCCACCAGAAAAATTTGCTTGGAAACATAAATAATCTGTTCCATTTTGGTTTTTTCTGCAGAAAAACATAGAAGTTTACCTGCAGCATATACAAGAGCTTAAAGACTGATTGCATTTTGAGCGATTTTAACTTGCTTGAACAGTTCATATATCTGTGCATAACAAGGATAACACCTCCTCAGGGTGGCTCAAATCCTAGAAAGATTCTACAGATTTGAATTCTAGGATATCAGGAAGACAGTCTATACTTCTGAAAGATTTCAATTATGTTTAGTTTAACACTGATGGTCCCCTCTATATACGGAAACAGCATACTTTGCCGTCTATCATTTACTGTTCTCTCACCTGCAGTCTACAACCCAGTTATTTACTATTTACTACTTCTTTACTATGTCTCCAGATTCCTCAGCTAAGCAGTTCCAAGAATTAGTGCTGTATTTCCATTTCAGTTTTATCTTTACACATAAGCAGAAAAAGCTAGGTACAACAGGAAGCAAAATAAAGACTTGCATTTATTGTAAATACAATCTATTTCCCAGCTGTATGTGGTGCGTGGGCAACTGTAGGTGAAAATTACCTTGGGAGGCTCATTTGACCTCTGAGCTGTTATTAGTGCAAGTAAGAAGGTTTCAATATAACAAATCAGCTGGTAGAAGAAAATCTACAGCAGACTCCCTCTCCACCCTATCACTGTAGAAATTACCTCAAAGAAAAGTATTTCAATTTTGTTCAATCACCAAGAGGGTGAAATCAGGAAAAATTATTCCTCTTTCTCTGTAGCCCATAACTTAGGCACTTTGAGGATACATAGTCACCCCCATCAATACTGCTATATGAATATATGGAATTAGCAAAAAAAATACACATTAATTCTAAACTAGAATTTGAACATTTTGTCTACATTATGAAGATTATGGTGGAAACTGCAACACATTAAAAAAAGTATATCTTCCAGGTCTTAAAGACTGTTCTAATAATTTTTATGGCACTAGCCAAAAACGAGATATAACTGCTGTTTGTCAACTACATTCATAAAAGTACTACCACACATTTCAGTAACAGCTGCTTCTGGTAGCAACGACTTAGAAAACCTCCCCCCGTACTCCTCAGGGGCCATGCTATTGCTGAGGCACTGGCTGCTGCTGTGGCCATGCCATTTGCCACTTCTGTCACGCAGCTTGTGTCCTGCTGCACACGCTGCCATTCAGGGGGAACCCAGCACCATCCTGGGTCCTTGATCATGTCGGCATCACCAGTTGTTGCCATCTTGTTGCAAAGGTTTCATACCTTCTTGGTGATTTCTTATGGGCAGCTCCTCACAGCACTGACTCCTTCTTCTTCTTCTTCTTCTCATCAGCACAGCCAACAAACTCCATCATCTTTTCTTGACCAGCCAACCTACTCTTTTACAATACCCATCCTAATTGGATCCAGCTGTGGCTTATTAAGGGCAGGCCTGTTCCTAATTCTTGACAATTAGCACAGCTGTAACTCTTTAGGGGTGAGATTACCTTCACCACTATTTCTCTTCTTCATTCCATCCATCCACATTTTCTGGGTGCACACTGGGGACAGCAATGAAGCCACGTAGCACTGGCAGATGGAAGGAGAGCATTTCATCCCCTGAGGCAGTACTCTCCAGTGGTAGTGCTTCATTGGGGCTTCTCGATTGATGGTAGGAACTGAGAAGGCAAATTGTGGTGCATCCTCTGGGTGTAGGGGTATATGGAAGAAACAGTCCTTGATGTCCAGGACAGCCAATTGCCAATTTTGGGGAAGCATCGTTGGGGAAGGCATCCCTGGTTAGAGAGACCCCATGTCCTCAATGACCTTGTTTATTTCTCTTAAATCATGGAGGAGCCACCATTTATACTTCCCTGGCTTTTTTATTACAAAGACTGGGGAATTCCAAGGGCTAGTTGTCTCTTCAATGTGTTCTTTAGCCAATTGGTCCTCTACAAGCTCCTCGAGTGCCTTCAGCTTTTCCTTGCTGAGTTGCCACTGATTTACCCAGACTGGATTATCATCCAGCCATGTTAACTTGTGGGCAGGGCACTCCACAGTGGCCGCTTCTAAAAATCCTAGGGTGTCTTAGGGATGACCAATTTTACCCCCCACTGGGACATGGTGTCTCTCCTCCACAAGGGAGCTTTGTAATCAGTGACAAACTGATGGACACTGGCTAATTTTCCATCCAGACCCTCAATTTGCATGATGCTTTTTGATATCTTTGCCAATGTGACTCCTCCTACACCTTGGATTTTACCAGCCACGGGTTGCAAACCCCAGTGTGACAGCCACAGCCTTTCTGGTATGATTGTCACATCTGCCCCTGTGTCAAGCAACCCTTCCACGTGGAGATGGTCTGCTCCACGCATTAGGTTGCATCCCATAATGGGTTTGTCCTCGCCAACCACTTCTGCCCAGTAGAAACCTGGTGCTTTGTCATCTACTGAGATTTCTGCTGGAACAGGAATGGCCTGGGCGATGATTTGCCCCTTGGTCAAATAGAAGGGTGGCTGTGGACAGCGTGCCAGGAGAATGAGGTTAGGTATGTCCCCCTTGATGGTCATGGGAGCCACCTCAATCTCCATGGGCGTGTGTGTGGTATCCCCAATAACAAAGTACTCACTGTCCAATCTTGTGCGATCTTTCGTCAAATCCTGCAAGTCCTCTGGCAGGTCCACTCCAATGACTGTCCACTGGGTAGACCTGAAAACAAAAGCTTTGGTGGTCACAAGCTTGAAACGCTTGTCAGGCCGCCAGATTTTTTCCTGTAAACACTTCATTTGTTGTCCCGCACCCTGCCTCCCTTCCTCCCCCTTTTCTGTTTTGAGGGAGGTTTTCCCCTTGGGGAAGCCTGCTGCATTTATGTCATGGCACAGTGGGGCTTCATGCTCGTGTGCCAGTTTTTTGGTTTGAAGGTTTTCTTCTTGTGGTGCTGGCTTTGGGGGCAGTCTCGGGAAAAGTGTCCTGGCTTTTTGCATTGGAAGCAGATGACATGTTGAAGCTGCTCCGGTGACATCTGTTGCCTCCTCACTCCTGGCGATACAGCTGCCACAGTCTCTGAGTTTGTCGGCCTTGCCCACACCTCTCGTGCAGCAAACAGTTCTGCCTTCCTAGCACACACCTTGATCATCTCTGCCAGTGTAGGTGGAGGGTCGAGAGGCAGTCCCAGGAGCACCCTGCTGCAGACCTCATTGTCATTTCTCTGTGCCATCTCTTTAACTATCTCCACTTGTGTCCTGGGGTCTCGTACTTGTCTCTCAACTTGTGCACAGAGCCGGTCGACAAACTGCAAGAAACTCTCTGAAGGAGACTGTTTAATATTAACTACCCCTAGCTTCAGCAGTTGGCAACTGGTTAAAAGCTTTGTCTGCAGCTTTCGAGATCTTATCTAGCATGAATTTTGATAACACCCGAGCTTGGTCCTTGGGCTTGGCCCACTCCCTCTTGCTGCAAAGATGTTCATAAGTGATGTCGTTATTTTCTAAATCCTTGGCACCCTGTGTGCTTTGCTAAAGTTCCATCAAGAGTTCCCTCAGAGATGTCTTCCAGGAGCTTTCCCATAGATCAAACTCTGACTTGGTAAGCAGGCACCGGAAAAGATCTAGGAGGTCAGTGGGAACAAATTCAAGGGATGTTAACGTGGCTCTCATCGTGTTTCTAAAATTTCACTATGTCTCCCAAATTCTGACTTTTACATAGTTCTCTTTTTGTTTGGTAGGAGAAAAGCTGATAGTTTCTAGGCCCACTTCTACCACCAGTATATAGGACAGGAGCTACCAAGGGAATGACTTCCTCCCCCCGGTTTTGAACCCCAGGGTTTTCCCTTTCAGCCGCACCCTCTTGGGAACTGGCAGGGGGGCCACTCTCCCCTTGGGAACCAGCAGGGGCACCACCTCCTCCCCCAGCCCCACCCCCATGGGAGCGGAATGGGTTGGGGGTGGGGACAGGTGGGTGAAAGGGATTGTGGGAAGAAGAAGGGTAAGTTGAGGGGTCAGCCACGTGGCCGCTGCCATTTTGGCCCCTGACCATGCGGTCGGCAGTATCTTGAATGCCAACCATGTGATCGTTGCCATTTTGGGGATGGGGGGGGTTAGCACGTGAAATCAGGGAAACAGCAACTGGGTTAGAGGAGTGCAGGTGATAGTAAAAGATTTTAAAATCATAGAAAATTCGGGATATGTAAGTCATATAACGATAGAAACATGTTCATCCCGAACCCATGGCGGAGTCACATTTGGGTCTGTACCCCTGATACCCAGAGCTCTTCAATAAAAGCACCTGCATATAATCATTCCATGATTATGTGTTCCTGAACGCTAACACAGGGAAGGTGCTCTGTTAGCCTGCGCACAACTGCCAAAGCCATGGTACTGAGAGGGAGGTGGGAGGCCAGGGAAACAGTGGCAGTGCCAGGTACCCTGTGATTGCCGGGGTGCCTCACTCGTCTCTCTCAGTTCGGGGGCAGAGGGTTTGGGAGAAGGGGTAGGGGAAGCTGCGGGAGGGGACGTTTGCCGTGGTTATGACTTCAAATCCCTCTTAAGCACTTCTTTCCAAATCACAAGGAACAGAGGGAAAAATTGAGACACTGTCATATCTCCCTGTTCCACTTTTGCTGTTAACAACGCTCTGATTTTGTCCCAGGCAGAGAGAGAATTAACATTCTGCTGGGTAAACTGAGGGAAATGAAAAGATATCCAGCGAACAAACCGTTTCAAAACTGCTTTGGAAACCTTAACGTTTCCACTACTTAGGGTATCTAAAACTAGGATATAAATGCTTCTCTGTGTTGCAGAAAACTTTGCACCCATTTTGATGTTATTTGCTCTCTGCAACACTTTAATCTACCTTCCTTACAACAAGCACAAACAGAAAACTGAAAGCACTGAGTCCACAGCCAATCCGGGAAAGAGTCCGGGCAGCCTCCCCCCATCCTCTTTGAGGGAGGAACGAAACTGCTTGCGTGCAAACCTGCACGGCTTTTAAGATCGCTGCCGGCAGCTGCCGGCTCCCCCGCGCCACGTGGCATCCTCGTGGCTGCTCGGATCCGCCCCCACCGGTCCGCCGCCACTCTCCGGGAGGCGCCGCCGCCTGCGCGTGTCAGCTCGCGGCGAAAAACACTATCCGCGGCTTCTCCGCCGCTGCAGAACTACCGCGTGCATATCCGCGCCGCCCCTTTTAGAGCTGCGCGCCACTGAAACCTGCCACGAGCGCCGGTGCCGCTGCTGCTGCGCCGCGGGAAACCGACCGTTGGAGCTGTGCACTGCACAGAACCGCGCGCTGCCACTGCCACAGCCTGCGCGCCACTGCGCCCCGCACCGCGCCGGCGGGACCCGCTCCGCCGCTAACGGCGGAACTCGGAGCCGCTCCACCCTCATTCGAACCACGCGAACAGTCGCTGCACAGACCCGCAAAAACCGCGGGACACACAAACCCTCACAACTCAGGGCCAGACCTTTCCCCTGCACCGGGAGCTAACCCCCACCCCTCGGGGGCCACCCCGGGGTCCCACTACCACTCGCGGGGTATACTCACCCCTCCTGGGGACTGCGATGGGCTGGAACAGCTGTAAAGGAAGTCCTCCGTCCGGAATCGGTCCGCCCTGGGCAAGGCGGGCTGCCGATCCCACCCTCCTGCCTTCTAGCCAACCAAAAAGCGATGAAGAAGTCAGAGGAAGCTGGAAGTCCCAAAAGCTAACGTAATCCACATGTGAATTACTAGCATCTGCGTGACATCTCTGACCATCGTGGGAGACGACCACGTGGGGGCCAGCTGTAAGAATCTGTGTCTGGGCGGGCTATTCAGGTCCAATCCGGCTCGCTATGGACTCCAGCCCACACGATCTTACACGGACGAAAGGCAAAAGACCAGAAGCGCTCTTCTCCACGTGGGGACGAATATCCTCTGTTTATTGACTTGAGAGGAGATACCAAACTCAGGCGACCCCCCAGATGGGAAAGAGGGCGTTGCCTCATGGTGAGAGACTTTTAACCCGGGGGAATGGGGGGCAGAAGAAGAGGACCACAGCCAATGGGATACAAGTGAGGAGTGGCAAGGGGAGGGGGAAACCAGGGAGAGACCCCCACACTGACACTTAGGGGAGGGGGAAAAGGAGAGGACCATGTGATGGTAGGATACAAATCATGTGAACAGTGCAAATTGCCAAACACTCAGTGCAAATAACTAAATAACTATTTAGTGCAATACAACATGCACATGCTTGGAAGACAAAGTTGAGAAGTTCAGATGCAAAGAAGACCTTGGAAGCCTTCATCAAAGACCCCCGATGACCCCAGATTTGGGGAGGCACAAGCACAGTGCAAAAGTATTATCTAATAACCATGAGATCATACTATGTAAATTAATTCTGGCATGTATGTGATGATGTCATAGCAACATAGTAACACTAAGCAATACTTACTGTGCAAATATACCACAGCACTTGACAAAGGTGGGTGAGTTAGGTAGAGATATCCCCCTCACCTCCAGCACTGCAATAAACAAATACCTGCTCTATAGACATCGGTCTATGGGGATTTATTTCCAGCCTATCTTTTGGGCATCACTACTAGGAAACACACTTATCAGTTGAGCTCCCAGTATGACAGCAGATCCTGACACCCGGAACAACCCATTTCTAATGTTTCGTTCTGTGAGAAAAAATGCTCACTTTTGAAATTTAAAGGGTTTATTAAACCTTAACAAAAATATAGCAAAAGACTAAATAAGGAGAAAAAGCAGCACTGGGAGCACAAGACTAAACTGCCATGTGCTCATCTACAAAATGGACGTTCAGCCTTTTATACCCTTAGCCTCTTCCAAAGTTTTGCCCGTCAATTCTTTCCCTGCCATCCATTGGTGGAGATTACTTTCTTACATCTTGATTGGAGGTCAGGTGTCGTTATGCCGTGCCTCCTAGCAACAAGCTGGCCCTCCCAAAATGCCCTGACTACCAAGGCTATTACAAGGGGGGAGGGGAAAGAGAACTATGGGAGGACATACTACAATAACATCACTATACATCTAAAAAGCTACTCTTCACATACACATAATATTCATCTCTTAATTGTGAGAGCCAACCATCACCTTACCCATCTATAACAAACTCCCCTTTTCCATAAATCATTTGGCTCAAACAATTAATTTTTATCTTATTTCTCCTGACTCAAAATTTATTTTTTGGATGAGTCATAATAGCATCTGTTGACATATGTGAGGACAGTGGGAATAAAAATCTCGAGTTTCTTTACGCACAATGGTTGGAGCAGACAAAAGGGAATCACAGAGGTCTGGTATGCTGGTTTTTTTTACTCCCATCTGCCATGCCTATGGAGTTGCTATCCATAACAGGTATATCTTGATGGCGAGTACAGAGGCCAACTCAGTCTTGCCCTCTAGTCCCTGTATTGGATTTTGGAGGGAAAAGACAATTGAGGAATGATAGTGGTCCGGTATAGATTCCTTGTCACCACCTTACCATGCCTACAGGGTTGCTGCCTGCAGCAGGGCATCTTCTCGATGGCAAACACAGGGGCCAACCCAGTCTTGCCTTCTAGTTCCTATTGAAGCGATATACGGAATAAATAAACTCCACAACCTGATGTAGTTATGAAGTGGGTATGTATGTCAGTGCCCGGCACAAGCGAGATAGCTCTCGTGAAAACTTGTGCCCTGAGCCTCGGTCTGACCGACATCTTTATTCACAAAGGTGTTCCATATGCATGACATTACACAACCTTTTCATACATATTCAACCCCTGGCCCCGCCTGTCCTTGCCTCGCATGGTAATTAGATCCACGCCCTTCTTGGCAAGCATTGTTTGCTGTGGTGGTTGTACGGGGGTCTTTGGTGGTCTGTCATGGTTCAACGCTGGCACAATGCCAGTGCCCCCATGAAAATATACTTTCCCCAGTGGCTGCTGTGAGATGTGATACCCCCTTCTCCTGGCTGTGGTGCCAGCACAAGATATCAAATTTCAAGCCAGCACAGTCTCCATCATTCTCTCCTGGGGGGCTGCCCAAAACATCCCAGGTCTGCTCCAGCCCTGCACCTTGCAGGGGCTCCAGCCCCCCCTTCCCACAGACCGCATGGCCTTCCCCTCCCCCACCCAGACGCAGCTGGACAGGGGAGGAGGTCAGATCACTCACCCGGCCAGACTCCAAAGAGAGAGTCTTTCTGGGAATACTCTGCTTTTAACCCCTGTGTGTTCTCAGAGGCGTATCCAAGTCCCCAGTGGCCACACCAGGTGCAAATTTCAAATCTGGCCACTGATTGGTTTGACCACAACTTTCCCAGAAACTCACTTCCTGGTCAAATCATGACACCATGTCACATGGGGCACCACCTGGAGAACATTTGTCCTCGTGACCTCTCCCTTCCATGTTCAGTGCTCTCATCACTGCGCATGGACCAGAACTGCTTTTAGGGTTCCCCTTTTAAGGATGCTTTGCCCAGTTTCAAAAAAAGCAACAGTCTCTCAGCTTCGGGACACCATACCCCATCAAATTCACCCCCTGGGGCCGAGGGGCCTCATGAGCAGAGATCTTCCTCTTCATTGAAGACAGAGAGCATCACCATACCCTCCTCAGTCTCTGTTCATGCCACTGCTTCACCGCACTCTCTTGGCTCCAAGGCATTGCCTCCCCCTAAATGCAGTCTCTGTGTCACAGGAAAAACATAAGTCTGTCCATGGCCATACAAGAAAAGAGTCCAGCCCAAGGCCACTCCATCATCTCCTCCCACCTAGGATTCTTCTCAACTCTTCTGACATCTCTCACTTGCACCAACTTTCATCACACTTGCCCATTTCCTCCTGTTTCATCTCTCTCTCTCTCC
This sequence comes from Montifringilla adamsi, assembly GCA_017590115.1. Taxonomy (NCBI): domain Eukaryota; kingdom Metazoa; phylum Chordata; class Aves; order Passeriformes; family Passeridae; genus Montifringilla; species Montifringilla adamsi. The sequence goes on from JAGGNK010010426.1 coordinate 17,738, forward strand.
TCATTCAGATTCAAGAGGATCAGTATTTGTAAGGTTTCCATTATTCAAGAAAAGGGTTAATATTCAAGAAAAGGGTTAAAATCTTCGCCTCTGTCTACCCAGTTCTCCCACGGTGGCCAGGCACCTTCTAGCGCCACATCCCCCACTTCTCCTTCTGGCCGGCCGTGCTGCCAGCACATGATATCAAATTTCAAGGCAGCACAGGCCCTGGCTTTCTCTCTCTCTATCTCTCTCCCAGGGCGTAGGTGGGGGGGAGGCCCCGATGCCTCTCAATGTTCTTCCACACTTCCGTCTTGCAAAGCCTCCACCCCCCTCCTCTGCCCAAGGCTCCGGCTTGCCTCACTCTGGCCACATGGCTTCCCCTCCCCCAGCCAGCCCTGGCTGTGCAGGGGAGATCTGACCTCCTTCACTGACCGGGACCAAAAGAGTTCCCCTGGGAGTTCTCTGCTTTTAACCCCCTGTGTTGTCAGAGGTGGTCCATACCTTCAGTGGCCAAACCAGGTGCCAATATTGAAATCCAAGCAATGATTGGTTTGACCACAACCTCCCAAAAAAACCTCACTTCCTTCTCAACCTAGGACATGGTCTCTGAGGCCAAAGATTGTGGTCTTCCTCATGACTGAACTTTTGAACTTTTCTCCTTTGCGCGTGCACTTTTGGTCCCTTGGTGCTTAACTGAGTACGTTTGTCAGTCTTGATGAGCTTGGACACAGAGGAGCCCCTTTATCTGGGTTCCTTTCATCCCTTGGTCTTCTTCCGGTATTGTTCTTTATGCAAGAAGCTTCAGAAATTTGCATTTTCCTATGCCCTTTGTACCATAGCAGAGGTTTCTTAAGTAAAAGGTTAAAATTCAACATATAATTCTACAAGCTAAAATTTAAATGCTTAATTCATATTGCTAACTCAAGTGAACTCCAAAAATCTCTATTTCACTATCTTACTCCACTTGTAAATTCTTAAATGAACCACTCCAGCATTTCTCACTGTTCCCCATGTACTTCCCTTCAACAGATACTTGTAATAATCATCCATTAAACACAGGACAATTATATTAGTAAACAATACAGTTTCAACTCTCTGCCCAAAATGTTACTTAAAACAGTCCTTGAGCTGGCTGGTAGAAGCTTGACTCTACTTTTCTGATGTCTTCGTGCTTCTTTGGTTATCTCTCAGCCAGTCTGGATGTTATAGCCTATTCTTTGGGTTCTTTCACAGGGCCTTTAATTCTGTTGACATGAGTCCACTCCCTCTCTGCGGTTCGCACAGCTGATGCAGTGGTTAGTAGTACTGGAAAGGGACCTCCACACTGAGGGGCTAAACTAAAGACAATGCACATAGCACTGCCTCATATGTTTCACTATTTGAAAGGGTAATTGAGTCTTAAAGCAGTTACCCACTGTTGCAGTACAAGCTGATTTGTACTGAGCATTAATCCAGTTATAAATAAGAAACCCAGCCCAGTTCCATAAACTGGCCTCTGGGCTGACTGACAGCGGTTTCAACCAATAACATCTCTCCTAAAGTAAAAGCATTTCACTGGTTCAGAGTCTAGGGGGTGTAAAGATTAGACCAATGGACTGTCTAGACCTGGGAGCTTTGAATTGCCTATAAAAGTAGGCTCAGAACAATAAATCACACTGTTTTGCTGATGACCAACTGCGGTTTGTCGGGTGTGCTGTCTCACACGCTTGACCTCCATGTATCACGTGGTGCCCTCGTTTGTGAGGACAAACAGTCCAAGGATTGACCCGCGGATACAGAGACACAGGGCAGTGCTTACAAAGCCTGCCCCCACAGCAAAAAGCTAGAAACAAACAGAGGTGAGGAGAGCCCATCCTGCAGCAAATGCTACAAAAGTCACAGCTAAAGAGCTGTGTCAAACAAAAACTTGAAAGAAAAAGGTGAGGAGAACTAATACTGTAGCAAAGGCTGCGAGAATCACAACCAAAGGGTTGTGTGAAACAAAAAACTGGAGAAGCTGAAAATAGAAGAAAAACCCCACCGATGATATGGGAAACTGTTTCCATGCAGGACCACCCAGTACTAAAGGTATGGAAACTTCTTCTTGAGGAATGGGACAGATTATTATGAAAAAGCCTTATTAGCATTAATAATGTGGGCTAAGAACCACGGATTAGACACAACTATAGAAGTTGCTTTTGACTTTAATACCTGGGCACGAACTGGTCAATTTATAATCCAAGCAGCCTCTAGAGGCGAGGAAAACATGATAACAGTTATAAAGCCGTGGAGACTTATCTTGTATTTAATAAGACTGTTAAATACCAAGGCACCAAAGGAGTGATCTGCGGGGCTGGGCACCTTTCCTAGCCTGCAGGACACATGGCCAGACAAAATGGCCCCCGCGTGTAGTTATGCTGTTCCATGTGGCTGAGCAGCATTGAATGAGCCCCCCCCCCCAGCGGTGCCACGGTTCCCTAGTGAGCTGTTTTCCACAGCCCCCCCGCATGGTGGAATCCTGGCGTGCAGCGAGACAGAGGGGAGCAGCGGGATCGTTGCGACAGGCGAAGCCATGGCTGGCAGCGGGGATCCACCTATGCCAGGATGTTATATGGTGCCGGGCCATCCGGTGCCAGCACGCTGCAGATGCTATGTAGCACCAAAGTGCCCAATACTCATGCCTGCACCACGGGGGTGAAGCAAGAACTCGGACCGCGCCACCATCTAGGTTGGGCAGCCTGTGACCATGACTCAGCCCCATGCTCCTCCCAAGACCGCCCCCCTGCTGCCAGGGCCGCCTGCACCCTCCATCACTGTAAAAATGCCAAGACCTCCTCCTCCTGAAGCCGAGTGGCTCAGCCCTAAAGAAACACCAGCAACTCTGGGGAGCTTGGCCACACCTCCATTGGAGTATGTACCTACACCCCCAATCCACCCTATGTCAGGGGGCAGGGCCCCGCCTCCAAGCCAACCTCTGGAGAACACAGCCGCGTCTCCAGTGGCCATGGCCCCGCGCCCGACCCTGCATCTATGGGTGGGTCTGAGAATTACATCATCAAAGGCTGCTGCAGACGTCAAACCCAGAAGCAGAGCATGGGAAAAATCCCTCCAAAAAACCGGACAAGCAAACCACAGAGATAAAAGGCACGCAGGAATATTTTACCATAAGAACATTAGTAAACAAGCCTACCCCAAAAAATGATTTTACACACGTAACACAGTGTCATAGGTTAAGAAGGAAGTGAATTTTTTGGGAAGTTGTGGTCAAACCAATCAGTGCTTGGATTTGAATATTGACACCTGGTTTGGCCACTGAAGGTATGGACCGCCTCTGAGAACACAGGGGGTTAAAAGCAAGAACTCCCAGGAGAACTCTCTCTTGGTCCCGGTCAGTGAAGGAGGTCAGATCTCCCCTGCACAGCCAGGGCTGGCTGGGGGAGGGGAAGCCATGTGGCTGGAGTGAGGTAGGCCGGAGCCTTGGGCAGAGGAGGGGGGGTGATGATGGACTCAAAGTTGATTATTTGAAAAATGGTGACAGGGTAGAAATCTACTATGTCATTTCATGCTGTGGAGGAAATGGGGGGGAGGAGGAGGAATGTATTTGGAGGGTTTTCATTCTTAGTTTTGTGTCTGTTCCTTTTTAGATGTTGTAGTTAATAAAGTTTTTTCCTTTATTCCTAAGTTGGAGCCTGCTTTGCTCTGTTCCTGATCACATCTCACAGGAGCCACTAGAGAAAGTGTATTTTCATGGGAGCACTGGCATTGTGCCAGCCTCAAACCATGATACACAGCTACCTCTCGACAACAAAGCAAGCCGCCTCACTAATCGCAGCGGGAAGCCAGCAGCTCCCCACATATGGGTAGTGAAGAGGCAAACAAAAAATTCTAACAGCTCCAGCCCAGACAGTACCAATCAAAGCAACACCAAGTTCCTACCCCTCAAACCTCAACAAAGGTTCATGACCACCCTGCCGTCTACTATACAAAGGTTCTCATATTCTACAGACTCTAATAAACTAATAACATGCACTAAGAATAAAACTATGGAAAAGGTATCACACAAGAGTTACAAAAATGTACAACTGTTTGCTAAATATACCCTAGAGCTCATAGTACAATATTTATTATTGTTGTTTATGCTTGGTAAAACAAGCATTTATGAGCCTGTGATAACTAATTTTATCACAGTTACTACTACTAAGAAAATATTACGTTTCTGTTTCAAATATGGGTTACTGTGTATTAAAAATATCCTAGAATGTATGTTACTAAGTTTTCTCATATTACTCCTATTATTTTTATTTGCAATGTTCCTAGATTGACCTGGAAAATTGTCATGGATTGACACTGGCACAGTGCCAGTGCCCTCATGAACGGTGTATCCCCCAAAATGGTTACTGTGAGATGTGACCCGGGAACAGAACAAAGCAGGCTCTAACTTGGGAATGGAGGAAAAAGACAACACTTTATTAATCTACACAGACACAAAAAGGAAGGGGAAAAAACTACACACACAACAATCCTCAATAGAACACTTTCAAAACACTCCTCCTCCTCCCCCCAGTCCTCTAACATTCAAATCCCCTCTAACACATCAATTCTCAATCCAATACCCTCCTTTCACACAAGCCCCCCCCAGTCCATCAGGAGAGAGGAGCCTCCCTCTTGCACCATGGGCCTTCTCAGGAAACACAGTAGAACTTCTGTGCTTCCATGTCACACACGGCAGCTGCTCGAAGAGAAATCTGCCATGGTGACCATCTTCCTTCCATGTCCAGTGCTCTCACCACTGTCCATGGATCCAAACTACTCCTCAGGTTTTTTAAGAATGCTTTTTGCCCAGTTCCAAGAAACGGCCGCTTCTCACCATTTGGGACTACTGTCCCCCCCATTTCAGTCCCCTGGGGCCTGGGGCTCAGGAACAGAGATCCTTCGCTGAAGGCTGCTCTGCTTTTAACCCCTGTGTGTTCTCAGAGGCGTATCCAAATCCCCAGTGGCCACACTAGGTGCCAATTTAAAATCTGGCCACTGATTGGTTTGACCATAACTTCCCCAAAACCTCACTTCCTGGTCAAACCACGACAAAAATTCAAAGGATTTACTCATACTAGCATTTTAGATCCACTAAAGCATACATAAAAACATTAATTTAGTTATATCATAAACAAATTTCAGTTGCAAAGTTCTTTAACTGAGAACTTGCCACCTGTCATAATTTTTTTAAAACCTTAAAGTAACCTATTAAATCAATAACAAATTTCTGACTTCTAACAAAAAGAAGAAAAGTATATTACTTACACTGTTGCCATAATAACTGAAAAATTTAAATGCCTATATTTCTTTAATTATTCATAAGTTATTAACATGAAACAATTTTTTGCACTAAATATTTACACCCTACTAAATAGTACCTTATTAATACTGTTCAAAGTCCATGTTTTGTTCCTATCTTTAATTATTAATACAAAGTAAAAAGGGGGGGGGAAGTTTGGGGTGAAGGTATACCCCCTTTCTGGGTCCTTGGTGATATCATGTTCTAATGTCTTTCAATCAATCATATAACAGTATAATAATCCTATGATAAATATGTTTCTATGGACTCTGGGACATGCTGGACACCTACTAGATATATCAAGCCTGCACTACGTCCTGCTCGGAACCACAAACAACATCCTGATGTCTCCTCAACAGACACCACAGAGCTGTGTAACCAGAACAATTAATAACTACCTCATAGAAATCTGGAACAATTGAAATAACAGCTTATATAAAGACTCTATTTGTTTACAGATTACTTTATCTGTTAAGTTTGTTTTTTCCCACAGTTCTAAAGTTGAATGTTTCAAAGTTTTAATTTCAGTTTAAAGATACAACTTACAACTTTTTTTACAAACTATTTTTCATGTTTACAAACTGTTTTTCTGTTTATAAATTCTTTTTCTAGTAGTTAGACTTTTCTTTAACAGTTTTAAGAGTTAAGTGGTTTGTTGTTTTTAAAGATAAGGTATGACTTGTAAGCTGAATATTAAGCCTGTAACATGCTAACCTGAATTCTTGCCTAACAGACCCTGAACCTAAATGCTGCAGCTTCATTAATATATAATTCATGCAAATTAAAAACATGCTGTTTTCTATCACCCCCTTTGCAAGGGACCCTTGCAAATAGATGACAGAGAGCGAGCTATAATTTTAGTAAAGACAGAAGGGTGAGATGTTGCAGTACAAGCTGATTTGTACTGAGCATTAATCCAGTTATATATAAGAAACCCAGCCCAGTTCCATAAACTGGCCTCTGGGCTGACTGACAGCGGTTTCAACCAATAACATCTCTCCTAAAGTAAAAGCATTTCACTGGTTCAGAGTCTAGGGGGTGTAAAGATTAGACCAATGGACTGTCTAGACCTGGGAGCTTTGAATTGCCTATAAAAGTAGGCTCAGAACAATAAATCACACTGTTTTGCTGATTACCAACCGTGGTTTGCCGAGTGTGCTGTCTCACACACTTGACCTCCATGTATCAACCCACCACTGCTGACACAAGGGAACTGCATGGCCTAGGAAGCATTACAATCACACAGAGGTTTAGCACTTGGCCTAGCATCCCATTTTGATGGCAGCAGTTTCCAGGGAACATGAGTTAGAACAGCACTGGATCACAGCACTTGCAGATACCCCTGTTTATAAGGATTCAATAGAAACTTAAACCCTATTAAATTTGATGGAAATCACTGTACATAACTTTACATAAACCTTTTGGCAAACTTATGCGTAGATGCAAATTCCTCTCCCTACATGAATAGAGTGAACACAGAGAGCCAGGGGCCACTCCAGCCAGCAGAGCTAGGTAGTGACACATACACAAATACACATATACACACATATCTTTTTTTCCAGGTGGGACAGCAGCCGGATGTATATAGCTGTGTATCCAGAGCCATGTCTCTGGGCGTGCCCAGCCCGTGTGTGTACACAGGGACGTGCAGAGCTAGTGCACATACACACAGGTACCTGTTCACCTGCACAGAGCTCCTGTGCACAATGGTATTTGCCAGCAGCACACACTTGTGTACACCCAACCCGCCACACCAGCCCACATGTCCTATGCAGACATCCACCTATGTACAGTCTCTACCAATGCATGCATGCCCACAAGTATGAGACCTGCTTGCACGTATAGCCTGTGCACACCAATGTGTGCATTGTCATATTCAATAACACATGCATATCCCACATAGAGCCATGCTCACACCTGCAGAAGCTGTGCACACTCACTCACACCTGAGAGTGTGCAATTCAACACACATGTACACAGCAGTGCACACAACACATGTACACATCAGCACATCCATGTGAACAGTGCTGTGCACACCAGCACACATGTACACTGTGCAAAGCAGGATGTGTACACTCACATCTGGGCACACCAGAAAACACATGCACACAGAGCTGTGCACAGCGACACACAGGTGCACATCACTCTCCCAGAGCTCTCCTGGCCCGGAGAAAGACTCTCTAACTAGTTAAATTTAGAAAGTGGTATGCTTATTATGCCAGTGAGCGGCACTGGGGTTGTTCCCGAAATGCGTGGCCACACCACACAAGGATTTTTTCCTTCTATTTATTTCCCAAAATAATATATATGCATTACCCCAGCACCTCTCATCCCCACTTTGTATTAAAATGAGGTTATTAGTCCTTCATGTGTGCACAGTTTTTCTCTTGAATTGGGTTGGTGGTCTCAAATTGGGTCAGTGGTCCCAGGGAGGAAGTCAGGAAGGTCTTCATCAGGTCTCTGTGACCGTCTGGCACAATCTAAGGCCCCCTGCTTTGTGATGGATTAACACAGAATCCAGGTGTTGGGCATTGTTCTACTGATTTTAATATGTTCTTATAATTGTTCACTTGCTCCACTTCCTTTAATAAATGAGCTCATAATATAACAATTAGCTTTAGCTTAAGCATCTAATAATCATTAACTTATCGTTGGTGCATCTAACTTCAATATGAATTGGTTCTAACCCTCAGCTAAAATCTTTAATTTTTAAAATCATGATTCACCAATACCCCGGTGAGTCTCTACTCGTGGGATCATGACATGGTGGGGATGGGGACAGGAGAAGGGAGTATGGGTGGGACATTATAGCACAGTTTAAAGAGCACGATCTGTGCCTTTGGGGAGGGAACAGAAAAGCCTGTCCCAAAGGAAAGGTCAAAGAGAGACCACGCTGGATTCTTGCCTCCTGCCTCTTACTCTACAAGGGTAAAACTGAGCACTTTTTGCTGTCCTGTCTTCCCCAGGAGCCTGACCAGCCTGAAGGAGACGATTAGAATGAATTGATTTAGAATGATCTGACAAGTTCATGCAGCACATCCCTTCAAACTCTTCACACTTGTGCCCCTGTGCCAGCAATAGATAATCGATTGCTGCCCTATTTTGGAGTGTCGCCCTTCTGACACTGTCGACATCTGTTAACATGTCAGTCAGTGCAGAGAAAACGGCACGAGTATGTTTGCTCAGCCAACAACCCATGTGATCCAATTGAGTCAAGGCCACTCCTGATGCTGTTTGGGGTGAAAAAATTGTGACCGCAATTCTCCGAGCCTTGTCCCATGTGTAGACATCATCATCACAATTTGGATCATATTGTTCAATCGATCTTTCCCTTTTGCGTGTTTGCTCTTTTAAAATTTTCAAATTGGGTGTTAGCAATGAGAGTTCCCCAATGCTGCATGGACTGCCTTTGATTTTTGCAGGGATAGCAGGCCAAATTCTGTCCCCATAAATAAAAAAGATTCCTCTTGGCAATTGTGCCGGAACCTGGAGGGATGGTTTGCTTGTCACTTTGGTGTAGTTGCACCAGGATGATGCATTTCTGTAAATGAAGTGATTTGGAGTGACATCTATTGTTTTGTTCTTTGTTTGTGTCACCTCCGAAAGATCAAATTTTATACAAAAATCCATTCTTGCTGAACCAAGAATTTCCAATTCCTGAGGTTCAAAAAGAGCCTCAGGCAGGAACTGGGTCCAGGCACGCCATCCTTCCACAGGATTCGAGATAAATTGCCAAATCCTTGGAGGGATGTTCTTAGGAATTGGCCATTCCTTCACTGGCAAGCCCACCAAGCATGTCGAAAATGGTTTCCCTGGCTTTGAATGTGTCAAGCAGATGCTGTCTAAACCCGCTGCTTTTGCCAAAGTTTCCCACACATTTCCCTTTGGTTGGTTCACGGGAAAATCTGTCCCACTGCCCAAGGCAATAGGTGAGAGAATGAGGCACATGAACAGCACCTGACTGAACCCCATGTCCATGGCTTCACTCCCTGTGAAAAGCTTCACAATGCAGCAACACCCAACTGACACCCAAGCTCCAAAAGAAACCCCAAGTCTTTGAGCTTTTATATGTTGTTTGAGGAGATGTTCACATCTTTGTTGTCTTCTTCTGTCTGTGGGCTTGCCTCTCTGCTTCCAGGATCTGTGATTGCTTGTGTCTGCATCCGGTAAGGTTTCATGTGTCTTGCTGACACCCACTTCAGTCCTCGCCCTGTGGAAACACAAGCGAAACCCTTGCCCCATGTGATTAATTTGAAAGGGCCTTCAATCTGTCCTGTTTCTGGATTTTGAATCAAAACTAAAGGATTCTCCCTTAGTTTTGCCTGTGTATTGTTTGTAAAATGTCTGAAGATCGGTGGAGTGGGCTCTGAAAAAGAGCCGTTTAGAAAATTCAACACATACAGAGCTTTGTTCAACCGCATATGTGGTGTTGCTTTTGCCTCCCCCCTTTTTTGTTTATCCAAGAGGGATTTTCGAGTATGATGTGTTCTCTCAATGATTGCTTGACCTGTGGGAGAGTGAGAAATACCAAAGATGTGTCTGACTCCCCACTTTTTAAAAAACTTGTCAAGCACTTTTCCTATATAAGTTGGTCCATTATCTGTTTTTATTTCCTGTGGCACCCCTAATGATGCAAATGCTTGTAAAAAATGTCGACAAGCATGGTCTGCGGTTTCTCCTGTATGTAAAGATGCAAAGACTGCTCCCGAGAATGTATAAACTGAAACATGAATATTTTTGAGCTTCCCAAAGGATGGATATTTTGTGACATCAGCTTGCCACAGCTGGAGACTCTGCAATCCTCTTGGATTGACTGCTCCTGTGGATGCAGGTGGCTGCACAAGCTGACAGTCTGGGCAAGCACTGATGATTTCCCTCACTTGGCTCTTTGAGATACAAAAGGATTCCATCAGTGCCTGTGCATTTTGATGAAAAAATGCATGGCTCAATTTTGCCTGTTCAAATATGTCTGGTAAGGTCTGTGAAATGGACATGGTAAGTTTGTCTGCAGGAGCATTCCCTTCCGCTAAAAATCCTGGAAGAGAGGAATGTGCTCTGATGTGGGCAACAAAATATTTGTGTTCCCCGTCTTCCAGCAGTGTTCTCATACATGATAAGTATGAAAACAAAGTGTCATTTTCTGTCTGTTTTAAAAGTGATCCCTCTAATCATTTGATCACATTCACAACATATGCTGAATCTGTGATCAGATTGAGGGGTTGCTGAAACAATTGAAAGACTCTGACCACTGCTGCCAATTCCACAATCTGTGGTGAACCCTGTACTATTTTTATATCTGATTCCCATTCCCCTGTAGCTGAATTTTGCTATGTGATTACTGATTTGTGGGTTTTCCCTGAAGCATCAGTGAATACTGTTATTCCCTCCAATGGTTCCTCACTTATTTTTGGCTTTTCTCTGAAACTCATTCTCGTGTTCAACAGTCGGTGGCCTGGAAAATGAACCGTACAGATTCCAGGATACCCTAACAACGCGATTGAAAAGTCTTTTGATTTTTGCATTGCCCAATCAAAATATTTTTTCTTTAGTGGTATATGAATGATTGAAAAGTCTTTCCCTGACATTGTCAGCAACCTTGTCCTTGCCTTTATAATGATTTGGGATATCATCTCCAGATCCATGAGGATCATTTTTGGAGACCTGTAAGCTAAAAAAAAAAACACTCTATGATTAGAAGAGGGTCCCTTTGAGACACATCCCACTGAAAAATCAAACCATATAATTGTGTTCCCTCCCCCAGCACTGCCAAGTGGAAAGGCAGTGATTCCACGAAACAATGTGCTTGTTTCTGCTGGATGATTTTCGTGATTTTCTCAAGGTCTTTCCGTGCTTCAGGTGTGAGAGTCCTGGGAGATTTGATGTTGTTGTCCCCTCTCCAAAGATCGAGCAATGATGAAATGTCATCATTCGTGATTCCCAAGATTGGTCTCATCCAGCTGATTTCTCCTAAAAGCTGTTGCAGGTCCTGCAGATTGTTGACTTCCGAGCTGATCTCGAGTTTTTGTGGTTTTAAGGTTTTCTTTGAGATCTTCCATCTCAGATATTTCCATGGCGCAACCTCCTGAATTTTTGAGGTGCTGATTTCCCGTCCTCAGAGGCCCGGTATGCCTTTGACTCTCATCTGCTGTGCCTATGGGGTTGCTACCCATAGTCGGTGTATCTTAGGGGTGAGGACAAAGGCCAACCCGGTCTGGCCCTCCAGTCCCTTTTGTATTAAGACAATTGAGGAATAATAGAGGTCCGGTATGGCCTTTTTTTTGCCCATACCTTACCATGCCTACTGGGTTGCTACCCTCAGCAGGGCTATGGAATCTTCTTGGTAGTGAACAAAGGAGTCAACCTGATTTTTCCCTCCATTCCTTGTCTTATTTTACTTGTGGTTCTTAAGGATGCTGCCCCATTATCCTTTACAGCCCCTTGTGTACTTCCCCTCAACAGATGCGTGTAATTCTCGTTCATTAAAACAGGAAAACAGTTCTCAAGCTGGCTGGTGGAAGCTTGACTCTACTTTTTGGGCATCTTGTTTTCTTTCTGGTTGTCTCTTGGTCTCTGCTTGAAAGTCACTCACATTTCACCCAGCCTGGATGTTATAGTCCATTCTTTGGGTTCTTCTACTGGGCCTTTGACTCTGTTGGCATGAGTCCATCGACTCAATGGCCCATTAACCAAAAATATTTCTCAGAGTGAGGATTAGTTTGTGGAAGCAATAAAGAAAACTGCCCAATTAACAGAAGATAACTGCTCCACCTCTAACAGACGGCAAATAGAATACACACCCAGGCTAATTCTTTCAACCTAAGACAAATGCTATGGTGGATTCCCGACCTTCTTTTTCTTCCAGTCTTGAGAGAAGCAAATAATCTACATATTGGATGAGTTTTATCTCAGGTTTGATGGAGAACAGTTGTAGTACTTCTAGGGCTTGATCGAATAGGTTTGGGGATTTGGAAAACCCTTGGGGTAACCTAGTCCACCAAAGCTATTGCTTCCTCCCAGAATTGGGGTCTTCACATTCAAAGACAAATATATCCCAACTTTTCTCTGCCAGTGGGCATGCCCAAAATGCATCTTTTAGGTCTATCACGCTGTAAAAAACACATTCACTCTCCTGTGAAAATTTAAACAGTTTAATAAAGGGCGATAGGAGACAAAGACATTAAAGCAAAGATTACGGCCAGGTGTGTCTTGGCATATTGCGGCCCGGGGTTCTCGGTGTCTTTCTGACCCCGGCTGCCATATCATTTTAGAAGTTTTATAGTAATAAAATAGTAATAAAAATTAGGACAATAAGAGTTTGGATAATGCAAGTTAGGACAATAAAAGACAATAAAAAGGCAAAGAATTACGGACAACCGGGCACTTTGCTAACAAAGGATTAACCCTTAAAAGCAATAGCCTATGGCATATTCATAAATCTCATACATGATTCAAACATTCCTTTCAAACTAAGGGTGTTTCTGCTTAACTTCAGCTTTCCCCCCCCCCCCCCCCCC